>PVLA01002588.1:0-250631 GCA_004027455.1 Hydrochoerus hydrochaeris | reverse complement strand
ATAAATACACAATTTGACTCCACAGGAGAAAGATGAAACCCTCAACCAAAATTGGTTTCTGATGCTGAGACTGATAATGACTCCTGTACCACAAGGAATAAAGGAATTATTGTACACATAATGAGATTTTTTTCCAGGAAAGAACAGAGCAGGCTCCCAGGCAAATCCTTCAAACGGCTTGAGAAAGCAGGAAAGGGCAGCTGGCTTATGGCTTTATGGTAGTCAGTAGAGTGAGCTGGGATGGGAGTTGGCATCCATGGCCACAGAAAGGGACCTGTGGGGGTATCAGATTTTTTTCTTAGCTTGCACAGAAGATAAAGAAGTAGGCCAGAAAGAGACAGTAACATGGACAGAAAGGCTTACAATCTAACAGTAATCAGATATCAACAGAGTCAACCTGTTCTTTACAAAGGTACAGTGGACTCGACTTACGAACTCAATTCATTTGTGAAGGCTGATTATAACTCAAATAAGTTGTAAGACAAGACTATTTTTTCCATAAGAAATAATGGAAATTCCCATAACACATCCCAAACCTCCCAAAGCACCCCTCAACTAACCTTTTCATAATAAAGTGCTGTAGGATGTGCATAATTTAGCAGAAACACCAGCAATTGTCTTGGTTTATACACCAAAAGTTATAAAATATGTCTAGTTTACCAGAAACAACAATTTGGTACTGTATTACCATTCAAGTTGACATCTTTGGCTTGAAGGAAGAGAATATGAAGTGGAAGGTGGTTACTGCTTGGAGGGAGAGTCCCCTTCCATGAGAACATCAGGAAGCCGCCTCTCTGGCATCCTTTCTCTCCTCAGGAAAGTCTACAGCCCACCAAGACCCGCTTCTGGCTCACTCGGTCTCAACCTTTTCAGAACTGAAAGCTTATCGAAGGTTGTCTGTATCTGTCTGCCTTTTCTTTAACACTGCTCATAACGTTAATATGCCATGGCATTGTCATTAAGCAAGTTAATGTTTTTGTTCTATCCGAGTGAGTCGTCTCTACAGATGTTTATAGCTCTGTTCATTATGTCAGGATTTTCTTTATTTCAGAAGACTGTTGATACTCCCCCTCCTCTTCAGAAAGCTCCTCAGCTGTCGTTCTCTGGTGCTCAGCCAGAAGTTGCTGAAGTTCTTCTGTAAACAGTTCCTCTGAGTGTTCCTCAGCATCACCACTGTCTACCTGCAAGCCTATGAACTCTGCTATAGCGACAGTGCCATCAACCACAGGGTCAACTGAAGACTCAGGCTCCTCCACACAGCCTTAAAGTTTCTCTCTCCTGTACAATTTTAGGCCACATTTTCTTCCAAGCATATCTCAGTGTCCTTAGGAAAAAAATTGTTCAAGATTCCTCAATTAACCTCATATAAGAAAGGATGTTAGAGTGTTCCTTCCAGAACTCGTTAAGGGTTAAATCTGTATCTGAGACCATCTGAAAGCACAGTTCCTTGGAGCATAGCTTCATAAACTTAGCTAACCTGCTCGTTCACAGGCTGCAGTAAAGAAATTGTATTAGGTGGGAGGAACTTGACTGAGAACCATGGGACTTTTATAGCCAATTCTTCTTCCAAATCTTGTGGGTAAGCAGAACTGTGATGAGGAGATGCCTTGAGTCATACAATTTTATCATCCATATATTTCTTAAGAGAAGGACAGAAGGCTTCCCAGATCCACTCAAGAAAAAGTACTCATTTCCCAAGCTTTTGCATTAGATCTCCAGAGCAATAATGTTATTCTGACCTTCATTGGCTTGTGACCTGGCATTTTCTTTCCTTCCTGAATAAGGTATATTCTCCTGGGAATTTTCTTCAGGAAAAAGCCAGTTTCATCACATTTGAAAACTTGAGGGAAGCAAAAGCCAGTTTCTGTGTCACTGCTTTGAAGGGTTGTAGTATTTTTCAGCAACCCTTTTATCAGCACTAATTGCTTCACTATGACTTATTAAGTTATAAACCCTAGTTCTCACTTTAAAATGTTGAAACCACCCCTTACTAACCTGAAGTGTTTCACCATTATCACTCGTTAATGGATTATCCTTTACAAGATCTGCATTCATAACCCTAGTTTTTCACAAATTATAGACTCAGACAAGCCATAATCTGCCATCTGTCTTTCATTTCTCCACACTAATAATAGCGTTTCTACCTCATTGAAAACTGTTGATCATGACTTACTAATTTGAGCAACACCTTTAGCAACACTGGCTTGCTTATACAAATTTTTTCTCTGTAAGGTTGTCAAGATGGTGGATTTTTACAGGCTGTACACATGAGTGAGATCAGGAACACCAATGGTCACAGAATTTCCTTCTTTTATTTTCATTGCTTTATCATATCTTCCTTCTTTGCTTCTTCTCTAGGTTTTTTGGGGCCATTCTGATAGAAGTAATCATAGCATTATATAAAGCACTGACTGAAATCACTTCCACGAACACACACATCTGGGCTCTGGGTACTTACATATGCTTTTCTGGCATGGAAAGTCTTTGCTTACAACCACACAAGCATCAGGCATTCAGGTCATCAGTCAAGGCTTTGGTCATAAGTTAAACCTAAAATTCTGCTTGGAATCCAAATTATTCAAATGTGAGGCCAGTTATAATTCGAAGGTCCACTGTAAAATATATATGCCTAAGAGGATTGTTCTTGAATGGTTTAATCCCAACTCAAGAAGTGGAGAAAAAAACACCTCGCACCAGGGACTCTAATTTCAGTTGCTTCCCAGTGAGAGAATTCTATCCATGCCACACTTATCCGACCTTGCACAACTGTTCTGCATATTGGCATATTGTTGTTGACAGATTTAACCTACCTTAAAAGTAGATCCAGTTTTAATGAAGTTTCTTTCCAAAACATTATCCAGAGCTGGATCTAATTCCTCCCCAATGTCTTCAATAAGCAAGGGTCTTCCCAGAGAAAGGCTGTCCTCCAGGTGGTTTCTGAAGTACTTGTGATTTAGAGATGTGATCTAAACCAGGGTTGAAAGGTTATTCTTGACACCGTCTCTTGATGTAACACAGAGACAAGTGGTATCATGTTATCCTTAAAGCAGTCTACTCAGCAGACAAACACAGATAAGTTAGAAATCCTTGGCTTTAGAAGCCATACTTGGTGAAATGGATGGAAATTCTAAACTGCATCCATTCTTCTCTTTATGAAGCTATTATTCCCTTCTACTGGGAGCATGTAAGGCTCTGGGTAGTAATGCTACTTCTTCTTCACCTGGACACCTTTGTAACAAATGATAACAATAACTGAGAAGTATCCTTGTAAGTACTGCAGTCATATTATGATACAGCTCTGTCTTTCTGTTTGTCAAAGAGAGCCTCTGGCTTTAACAGAGTAGAGTCTAAAAGCACTGAAAAATGCTATTCGTAGACATGAACACAAATGTAAATAGTGAGATTTTTTTTAAAAAGATTGTTACTGAATTTAAGCTTAGACCTGCTACTGCTCTACCTCGGATTACCAACATCATGTAAGGTTTTCTAATATTTCTTTATTCTTGGACCTTTAGCAATCTGAGGTAATAAAATTTGAGCAATAATGTAAATATACTTAACACAAATTACCTGGAGTTCATTTTGGGTTTCTTTATTTTTAATCCAGATCTTGCCTTGGGTCTGTGGATCAATTAGCAAAGGGTATCGAGATGCCTTTGTGACAATAATTCCATTCTGAATGGACAGGTCATCATTTGGCAGACCTTGGAGGTTCCACTCACTAATAGTAGGAGCATCAATCAGCATCTCACTGAGATTTAAATTGTTTCCAAATGGAATTTTCCGAGCTTTCATTTCCTTCTTCCAGTCATTTAACAACAGATCTCGAAACTCTTGGTTAAATGGACCAGAATAAGACAGAAAAGCGGTAGCCAACAGTACATCCCCTAAAACAGTAAACAAATACCATTAAAATACTTATAATCATCTTTGTAATTGTAGAGCACATCAAACACTTAAAAAAATTTTTAAAACATTCTTTGAAAAACCAAACTTAACAGAACACATTGTAGCCACAAATTCCCATGCTTTGGTGAACCAGCAGGAATTTGGCTTATTGGTAAACAGAGCCAAACAGCTGGAAGAAATCATTGCTGAAAGCAAGCACTGGGCTATTTTGACTTTTCTTACAAGGAAGTAGACAATCTCTGAGTTCATGAGCTTTGACTGTTGGAGACCACTACAAAGTGGCTCTGAGCAAGTTTAAAATTAACTAATTGGCTTTCTATCTTTATCTGTGAGTCTGTCCTAGGCCTTGGCACCTTGCCTGGTGAAGGGAGCTGATTCATAGTAAGTGAACCTCTATGAATCACTGGTCCTGGCTGAGCCCTGTAGTGGCCTGTGAGGCCAGAGATACCTCAAAGGGCAAGATAAGGCCACAGCTGAAGACACCTCGGCTCCAACACTAATTAAGTAAATAGAGACTGCAGCTGAAGGAATTTCACTCCTCCAGTCTCAATCATACCATAAATGTCATCTTGGAGATAAGATGGTTCTCCTAAATTGGCATAATTTACTACTTGGAGAAGTCATTGAAGTGACTCCCAAGGTCCTGTTCATTTCCCACACTTTCCTCAGCTTCCCTGCCCTTTGTTGTTGGACCTAATAAAAATGGGCATTCCAGAGAAGTCATTGTCTTAGCCCTCAGAGTCTCAAGCTCAGCTAAAAGGTTCTGACCCTCCTGGAGCCCTAAAATCATATCAATTGTCTCGTTTATTGAAGCCTCCACCTTACACTCATTTGGGAGATCGGGGATGTAGGTTGGGACCCAATATTTGACACCTCAGAAGACAGAGCCATCCTGCAAAGTGCCCTTGATTAATATTCCCATGGACTCACAGGAGAATTGTAAAGTGACATGATAGTGACATGTGTAAAGGTCATTAACCCATCCAATTAGTACAGCAAATATGCCAGACCATAAGAGAGACAGAGAGAGAAAAAGCAGAAATAATCAAGTGCTGTTTGATGAAAGCTCAGACTTGCTTACTTCCTATCATAATTAATACAATTTCATAAGGCAATGGATATGATCGAAATACATTGTTTGCATCCCCAAACAACATGTGGAACCACCATAGTAGAGTGGGACAAGGCAGATGATGGGAGATGAAAATGATCAAAGCATGTTATTTTCACTTATGAGCCTGACAAACTAAAAACCATTGTTCTTAGTAACCAATAATCACTAAGCTTAAAAAAACATGAGAAAAAAGTGAATTTACAGACCTACAAGTCTTTTAGTTTGTGCAGCAAACTCTTTGCTTTGTTCGGTCCATCTTTCTTTCTCCCCTGCCAGGCCACTGATGAGTGTCGAGGCTGTCTGCATCTTATGTCTGCACCGCTCTGCATCTTCAAGCAAGGCCTTAGAAAGGTCGTAACCAGAAGAAAATCTTCATTGAGGTAAGTATAGCCTCGAGCTTAAAAATGTAATGCTAAGATATGTCGTATCTGTTTTCTGGGACATGTAAGTCCTTTACTGCAAATAATAATAATAATAATGCATAAGATCCCATTTCTGTGTGTCCTATCTCTTATGCCCTGTCCAAGGAACATGGGAGACTCTTCCATGTTGTGCCAAGTGGTTGGATCCCATTAGACATTACTAATTGAGAGATGGTGGAAATTTGCATCAACCATGATTCCCTCTAAAGAAAAATGGAACCAATACATGGTACTATTGCAATATACAAAAATGTAAAGCAATACATAGTGTCAATCCAAACTCTGGCATATCACTCACATTAAAGTTCTAGAATCATTATTGATTTATCTAAATCTATATCTACTTTTACTTTAGAGAGAATTTAGATCCTGATATCAGATCTGGTATCCTGAAGCTCCATTCAAGCTTGACTTACAGATCTTTTCCTGCTATTCCTCCAGACAATAAAAGTCCTGTAACCCAGACCTCCACATATTGTTGCCATTCAGGCTGCTTTCCTGTTTTTTATGTATGTATGTTTGTTTGTTTATGTTTGTTTTGTGAAAGGTCAAAAAGCCCAAAACCTCACACAAACCGAATACAACCTCAGCTACAAGAGCTTTGTTCTTAAAAACAAATAGTTCTCTTCCTCTGTGTTTGACAACTGCTAATTCTACTTTTAACACTAATACAATAAGGTGAATACAAAGATTTGGCTAGATGATCAGTTAAGAGGTTCATTTATAATAGGAAAAAATATATCAATTTTATAAAATATTTTAATAAGGTATTTGCTATGTATGTAACATCTAACAATGAAGGATTATTTAAATTATTATAGCACACAAGAATGTTCTGAAGTCTCTAGAATTATCTTGTAATGTTTTATGACCAAGAAAGTCAATCATAATACTTTATTAATTTCAAAAATTCTATTTAATTGATTACTACTCAGCTACAAAGAAGTATAAACTTGAGGCCTTTATAGGTAAATGAATGCAACTTAAGACCATACTCATAAGTGAAATAAATCAGACATGCATGTGTAAGCATTATATTATCTCACTAGTGTGAGAGGCTGAAAGAAACAACAATATATGTATATGTATACATAGAATACACAATGTATATACCATTGTTACTCCTAATTGTGTTTTGAAATTTTGTTTTATTTTTTCTCTTTAAAATAAAATAAATTTCAAAAGAATAACTCAATTTACAAAACAGCATTACTGAATTATCTGCTGTTTTAAATGTACCTAAAATATTATGTAAATAAGGGAATTTGTTCAGATGTAAAATGATGAATAGCAAAACACTATTGGTATCCCTCCATAGGGTACCTAAATCCATTGCCGAAACATGTATTCTTTTTGTACCAATAGCACAATGATGTGCTTTTCAAGAGTGAGATATTTAGGGCAGTTTTTTCTAGTCTACCCCATGAGGCTTTTTCTTCTACAGGTATATATATTGAGAGGCAAAACCCTACGTCCGAATCATTCATATACATTTGTTTCCGCTCTAAAGGAAAAGACACCTGCTTCAAAGTGTGATTCCATATCATCCATTGGAAACACATTCTCTATTTAAAGGAAACTTTTAGTGTGACTTTTTTGCCTAAATTCTCTGACCTTACTTCCATCCATCCAAATAAGTGAAGGACCAGGCACTTCCTTCTTAACTTTTATTTTCTGGAAGCCTATATTCTTTTGGAGGGTTGGGATTTGTGGGGAGGAAGTGGTATAAATGAATACACAAGAGGAAGAAGTAGATTGTCCCCCTTAACCTAAAGGTTAGGTCATAAAACTCCCTAGGTTTCAGCCCAGGCTCCTTCACTCTTCAGAAGTAACCAACTCCCCAAGAAGCCTAGGGGGGCTGGACCCCAAGCAAAAGCTCTGTGTCCTGTGTAGACACTACCAGGGACACAGCCTCTTTCAAAGGCCACACAGGCCTAGGCCACAACAGACTAGAACCTCTCTTGGTGGTCCATCAGGACTCTCCTGGAAGCCTGCGAGGGGCACAAACAACAAAAAACAACTGAGGATCAAGCTCACAAGCTGGTGCTAGGACAGCTCATGTTCAGATTTTTTTAATTAAAGAAACATGACATTTGTTGAAAATTAAGTTCTAAAGCTTGAGCCACATTTTTATAGTAGCAGTTTCTGTGTGTCCCTACAATTTAAATAACAAATAGCAGATGCTCAAAAACATTAGCAGTTCCTGTAGCAGTTACAGTAGCAGTTCCCATGTACCCCTACAACTTAAATAACAAATAGCAGATGCTCAAAAACAACAAAAAAGTTATTGAAAGAATCAGGGTAAAAATGTTAAAATATAAATATAAGATAGCATAGTTTTACTGTGTTCAACAATGCTTACTGATTCCAGCAAAAGCCTAACATGCCAGAAATCAATACTTCATCCTCACAGTTTCTATAGTAGACACTCAAGCTGCAATGTGAATGTTCTCCTTAAATAACTGAAATCTGTGCAGTACCAACATAAAATGCATACAGGTGTTATGCAATTACTTCTCAAGACATTGAAGAAGCTCCTGTTTCTCTTTGAGAACACATATCTTTAGGGGAAAATGCTATGCATTCTGTATGGGATGAATCTCAGTCTGGCCACAGGAAGGCTGAGAAGGAACAGAGAGAAATTCCATAAAATTGTCAAGGGAAGAGTGAGTTTGTCTCCAATTTACCAAATATAGAACTTATCAGAGGCAGATGCAGACTTCGTGGGGCCAGAACCTCAGATAATGTGGAGAACTGCTTTAAGAAAAATTATTAGAGAATGTTTCCAAATTTGCAAAATACTAATGTATGTATTTAGAATAAGAAAAAAATATCATGAAAAAGTCCTGATGACTTGGAAACTCGTTTGACTTTCCTCTATGATCTCTGTAGACATTTTGCTTGCAAACTAAAATACAAATGCTGTGGATCACAATCTGTTCTCCCTTTCCCATAGAACAGTCTATAACTCCCAAGAACTCACAGGCACATATACAAGTAAGGACCCTGAAGATTAAGCCACATTAACTAACTGTAAAATCTGTCTTGATTTTCCAGAAGAAATAAGAATCCAGTGGAACCAGAATGACTTTAAACAGTAGTCAGATAATATATGAATCTAGATTTGAATAGGTGCTAAGTGACCTCCAAAATGTACATAGGCCAAGAAAACTATAGATGGTCATTGCGGTCAATTATATTGATACAGCAGAAAGGCCTGAAGTAACATCAGAAGGTCAAGGTCAACATAAGACTTTGGCACTGACCAGCCTTATAGCCAAGACTCATTCTCTTGACTTTCTTAGACTTTGGTTCCTTTCTGCAAAACAACAGTAAAACCATCCACCCTGCTGACTTTGCAAATTTGTTTCAAAAATTAAATGAAATCAGCTAGGGAATGTGATTTGAAAAATGTAACAAAAATGCTACTCAGACGCAGCTACTATCACTGTCACCATGGACTGACTGCCATCTTGGAAGACCATCCTGACATCTTGATGAAGCCCTGGGGGACTGTTAGAAACAAAGTCCAGAGCAAAATGTTCTGTGTAAATGTTTTACGTAAATTAAGTGGCTCCCCCGTGAAAACCAAGCCCTGGGAGAGAGAAAGTGCAATAGGAATGAGGACTTCCAATAAGCCAGGTGGTATACGACAGTAATTCTCACGCCAAGGATGGTTACCTGCTTCTCGGTCATGGCCTGTTCATATTCAGCCTGCACCACATCAAGCTCTGCTCGCTTTTCATCCAGCTCAGCCTGGGCTTTCTGCAGATCCTGCATGGCCAGGAGGTGACGACTCTCCTGGACCACCAAGTTGGCCTACAGAGGACACACACAGTGTGAAGCAAAAGGCAAGAAACTTCCAACAGCCTGCTCTTCAGAAACCAAGAATCCGGCAAAGTCACCTGGGTGTACCTTTCCTTTGCTCCACCCCTAGAGTATTTTCAAACTGCATCAGGACCAAATGTGAATGTGAACTTGACTCACATGTTTATAAGAATAAATTTACACTTCATTAGAGCAGAGATCAGCAAGTTTTTTGCAGTAAAGTGCCAGATAGTAAATATTTTAGGCTTTTTACCCCAAGTGGTAAAATCAAAGCTATTAATTACTCAAGTAAATTCTATTTTAAAATGTAGAAAATGAATGTTTAAATCATTTTAGTAAAAACTATTCTTATTTAATAAACATCTATTTTATAAATAGATGACGGACTGGATCTAGACTATAGGCCATAGTTTTCATATCCCAGATTAGAACTTATAACACTAAATATACACAGGCAAAATGCAGAAAACTGTAATGTTAACTGCAGTAAAAAGAGAAAAAAAACTGAATATAGATCGTCTCAGAGTTATGATTATTATACATTTGACATAGGACTTTTCAACTTTATGATGTGTAAAAACAACACATATTTATCCAGCAAAAACCATACTTTGAATTTGGAATTCTGATCTTTTGCTAGGTTAGGGATGTGCAGTGTGATGTTCTCTCAAGGGTATGGGTGGCAGCAGTGAGGCACAGCTTGAAGTCAGTCATATGATCACAAGAGCAAATCACTGATGCCCTACAGTGTTATCACAATGTTTATTTGACTTATGCCATATATTTAATTTACAAAAACATCATTAAGTCATAAGTCATTGTGGAACCATCTTCAATTGTACCAAAAGACAACATCTAAAAATAACTAACAAAAAAGATGTGGGAAACAGTTCATGCTTATTGGAAATTAGATCCTTTAAAACTTTTTGAAAGCAAATTTCTCCCTTTCAATTCCACAAAATGACATATTCTTTCTGAGGCTTAAGAGGCAAAGATTATTTTTTAAAAAAATTTTAAGACAAATTATTTTTCTATTTCAAAACTTCAGCCTTCCAATTTTTGTAGAACATATTTTTAAGGGAAATTTCAAAGTTTTATACATGGTGAAAACCAGTGACAGACAAAACCATGGCTTAAAAGTTACAATTTAAGAAGAATGGGGAAGATTTTGGGAAAGGACTGGTCTCAGAGAGGGAGTGATTCTGCTCTTCAGTGACAGTCTAATAGGTTCAAAAAATCCAGAGCTACAAGCCATACTGCCCTCCAAGCTAGAGACCGTGCACTTAGACAGTTCCTATCCAGAAATGAGTGTTAATTTAATCACCACACTCCAATTTACCCACAAAGACAGTAACGGTAAAAATAAGTCACCTTTTCCTCCCACGTACAACAGGAGTGCTATATATATAATAACATTCAGTGCCTTATCCATGACTGCCAGCCAATTCCCATGACAACAAACACCTCAAGAGATACATGAGCATCAAATGAGCCCTCCAAAAAATACTCACGAATATCCTACCCAGCGGCGGGGGACTTAGCTCAGTAGCATAATTGCCTGCCTGGCAAGTGCAAGATCATGAGTTCGATCCCTGGTACCAAAAAAAAAAAAAAAAAAAAAAAAAGAATGTTCTATCCAGAGGCATTGAACCCAACAAAGTAAAAAAGTGAGATGGAATGACTGCAGCCAGAAAGGCAAGTAGTTAAGCAAAATCAGAAAAATAAAGGAGTCAACAACAACAACAAAAAACCTCAACAACAGAAACAAACAAATATCTTTCAGTAATAACTCTCAATGTAAATGTCTTCAACTTCCCATGTAAATGTCTTCAACTCCCCGTTTAACAGACACAGATTGGCAGATCATTATAAAAAACAGAATCCAACATTTTATTGTATTCAAGAAGCTCATCTAATCCAAAAAGCAATTCATAGACTAAAATCAAAGGACAAAAGATAATATTACAGGTACCAAGACCCTGAAAGTAAGCAGGTACATAGTGATTTTCCTCTTAGAGAAAGTAAGTTTTGCTGGGGATTTAGCTCAGCGGTATAAGTGCCTGCCTGGCAAGCGCAAGGTCGTGAGTTCATTCTTCAGTACCAAAAAAAAAAAAAAAAGTAAGTTTCAAGCTAAAACTGATCATCACTGGCCATTAAAGAACACAACTTTAAATAATTGTGAGATTTCAGCTTACTTCAGAAAGCATAGCAATCATGGAGAAATCAAATAGTAACAAATGCTGGTGCGGCTGCAGTAAAAAGGAAGTCCCACGCATTGCTGATGGGAGTGTAAATTGGTACATCCATGATAGAAATCTGTATGTAAAGTCCTCAAAAGATTAAAAATAGTAATTCCATTCAACCCAGCTCTTCTTCTACTAGGTATCTTCCAAAAAGACTTAACGATGTCATATTATACTTATACACACATAGCAATGTGTATTTCAGCACAACTCATATTAGCTAAATCTTGGAAACAGCCTATCTGTCTATCAACTGAAAAATAATTCATGAAAACATGGTTTGTATGCACATTTGAATAGTCATCTGCTATGGAGGATGAATTTGATTCTTCTGCAGGAAAATAGATTCACCTTGAAAATATTAAGTGAAATAAATCAGACACAGTTTAAATAATGTATAGCTTCTGTCATATGAGAAATCCAAAGGATAAATAAAATGCAAAATAAGGAATAGATGAAAAGAAACAGGGAGATAGATCTACTGTAAATGGGAAGGGTGCCAGGAGATAAACAGAGGGCAGAAGAAGGAGATGTAAAAGAATTTAAGATGTGACATGCACAGGTACCAAACACCCACAGTGAAAGTCATCATTATGTGTTGAAAACATGAACAACAAATAAATAAATTAAGAAGAATTGAAAAAAATGATGAAGAAAGGTCTTTTCATGATAAAGAGTACCTTAATAAATTCATGACAAGCAAACGAGCACCCCAAAAATTTCTGAAGTATATCATAGAGACAATGAAGCCAATGAGGCCAAAAAGTCTAGCCAAACAGATGAATCAGGAAGCATAAGCAATTAAGCAGCAAGGAGAAAAATGAAATCTGATATAGGAAAATAATGCAATGATAGAAATAAGTCAGTACTTTTCAGTAGTAACTCTCAAAGTGAATGAGACAATCAAGAGACATAGAGGGGCAGAAAAATGAAGAAACATAATCTAATGCTATACTACATGCAAGAAACATATTTAGTCCAAAAGAAATTTATAGATTAAAAATCAAAGCACGAAAAACAACATCCCATGCAACAAGAGACCAAAAATAAGCAATAATAGCTATCCTATTTTCAGACAAAGTTGATGTTAAGCTAAAACTTATCAGAAGAGGAAAAGAAAACCACTATGTATTGGATAAGGAAACAATTTAACAGGAAGAAATAAAAATTGTAAATAAATATACACCAAACACTGGCACATCCAACTTTAGAAAAAGCACTACTGGGCATAACATATCAGATAAATATTAACATAATTATAGTAGGGGATATCAATATCTCACTGTCACAAATAGATCAACTAGACAAAAATATCAACAATGATATATCTTGATTAAACCACAGTAGAACAACCTGTAAGGAAATCTGTATGGAAATTACTCAAAAATGAAAAATAGAAATGACATTTGACCAGCTGTCTCTCTTCTAGCTATCTTTCCAAAAGAAACAAATAATATAGTGATACATGTACACTCATATTGATAGCAGCAAAACTCAAATAGCTAAATCTTGGAAGTGGCTTATCTTTCCATTAACAGATGAATGGATTATGGACTTTGTGAAGAGGAAAGGACCCACCCAGGGTATGGAAGGCACCAACCAATAAGTTTATAGCCTGGATGGAATAAAAAGGGAAAGGAGAATGAAGGCTCACTGCTACTTCCTGCCTGCCACACCATGAACTGTTTCACCCTTACTATGCCTTTCTGCCGTACTGCCCTGCTTTGGAGCCAGCTGAATATGTACTGAAACTTCTACAAGCTGTGAGCAAAAATAAACCCTTCCTCTAACTAGTAAGTGTCAGGTATTTTGTCCCCACACTGAGAAAGTAACTAAAACAGAAAATGTTGAATATAAAGAAAGAAATCTCATTCTTCTTAAGTGAGCCATAGGATACCCATATTCAATGATATTAGCTCACTATGCTTAAAATAACTATAATAATATAAAATTTACACGTTGTAAATTCAACCATAATTCCCTTTATGATACTATGTATGCCTATGCACTAGAAAAAATGTACAAAGGATGCCCTGTACTTTTCATTTGATGTGGTGATTATAAATTTAGTCAGTATCAGAATGTCCATTTCTAGCTGTGCTGGAGCTTTCACTGGTCCCAATCAATAACCACAATGCTAGACCACAAGATATGAATCATTTGCCCTAAAATTATCTAAGTCAAATAATTCTTTGCCCTTTAAATTGTCCCATGACCTCAATGGCCCCAACTATTGAACAGATGGCCTTGATATGGTAACAAGTACTTAAACTTCTGCTAATTTTAATTATTCTTACCATGTCTTAAGCTTCTTGGGATTTTAGCTGATGGCTGGGAAAGATCAAACTTACACAAACTTATACAAAATGACCAAGTAAGCCATAAATTCTGATTTTTGAGACATTTCGTTTTTGAAAACAGCACTTTCCTCTCCATTTGTGAAGACTGAATGTCTTTTCATGGTGGGGGTGTATAAATCAATGAAGCTTTAAAACTTGATTATGCAAATGGAAACGCAGTGTTGATGGTTAAGCTTAACTGCTGATTTGATGGGTTTGGGAGACCTCAGGGGATTGGTAAAGCCATGTCTAGGCGTGTCCAGGTGGGCCATGGCATCTTTATGGGTCCCTCACCTCTACCTGTTCTCTTTCTCTGCTTCACAGCTACTGTGTGACCTTTGCTCCACCAGGCCCCCGCTGCTACGAGGGTTCTACCTCAGAGGGAGACAACACAGACTGAATCCCCTGAAACCTGAGCCAGGTTAAACCCTTCTTCTTTCTTGTGCTTGTCAGTTATTGTGTCCCAGTGACAGGAAAGCTAACACAATAGATACAGTTTCCAAGTCACATTAGTAACCAACAGATGATATTTTGTGTAAGGGACAAAGGAGGATTAAGGGAAGACCATTCTTGCCAGGATTAATGGAAAACTAAACCAGGACCAGCTCTCAGCATTTTCCAGCCTCCAGGATCTATAACTTGGCCCTGCTTCATTCACAGGATTCCTGCCTCAAGACTGTGAACATTAGGGACAATTCTGTCATAATTTTCTGGATTTTCTTTTAAGAAGATATTATGAAAAATATCCTGGAACCCTCAAAGAACTTTGGGTCTTTGTAGAGAGCAAGTCCATTCTTTAAGGCTCATACAATTCTGACTGGAGTCCTTTTTAATACCGGTTCTCCCTGTGGATCTGAGTAACATCAGCTTTTGCACTACTGTGCAAAGCTAAGACCAGCTGACCCAGAGACCCCTCCCAGGCACGGGGTTCTTCCTACCTTCAGAGGCAGCACCTCTTTGTTTATAGAAAAGAAGGAAGCCATGGCTTTGGTCCAGGAACAAAGACCAGCTACATTCCCACATACGCGTTTCGCAGTTTCAATGTTGTAGTCTGGCATTTCAAAGTAAGGACTCAAAAATTCTATCACTTCTTCATTGATTGTGTCTTTTGGGAATTGCTGTGGAATCAAGAAGCAAAATTAAGTCAAAACATTTCTTTCCATGAAATCAAACTTTTATTATGCTCAGTGCAACGAAAATAATTGCACAGTCAAAAAATGAGGGAACAGCCCAGTGTTCTGTCACTATCACAGGGTACTAGGCTACATCCCACAAGAGGCGAGCACTCTAAGGAACAATTGTCATTAGGGTCCACTTTGTCTTCTCTTATACAAGAGATGCTAACTTTAAACATATTGGGACCTAAGGAAAGAGCAAATTACTTAGGTGGTGAATAGTAATGTGGTTATTAGAATTTCCAAATCGATAAAACAAATGTTGTCATTAATCCTAAATTGATAAGTTACAATGAAATAAGCTCAAACATGAAAAGCAAACACATGCAGGTACATTTGGCCTCAGGAAATACAGGTTGAGCAATTATCTGCAACTAAATGCTTACTGCTTTCATCCAGATCTATTAAAGTCACCTAAAATGTAAAGACTTTGCTAAGACATTAGATTCATTCATAACCAGAGCTGCATCAAACATATGAGGAAATTATTATCATTTAGAGGGATGTGGTTTTAAAATAGCAACAGAATTGATTGGAATGCCTTCCTGCATCAGAAAGAAATGACCATTAAAAACAGAGTTTCCTCATGTTAAAGAGGATCATTAAATGTTTCCCAAGTAGAAATAAATTTAGCATCTAATAATTCATGTTATAAATCTACAACATAGACAAAAATATTCTCCTTCAAATGTTGCCTTTTCTTTGAAGAGACTTGACAAATAATGGAGCCAAAAGAGTACCTAGGAGCAAGAGGCAAAAAGGTGACCAAAAGGTAAACATCAAGAGCTCCCAAAAGTAGTGGATCTGACACCACACAAAGGGGGCAGGCAATAGTCCTGGGTTATTGCCAAGATCCTATCCAAAGTTCAGTTCCATTTTCATAGTCTCATAGTTAACTGGGACAAGATGCAGCTTACCAGTTTCCCCAAGCTACTTAATGTTATAGAAGCTGAAATGCACTTCACAAGATGTTCTGACCATAGCAGTCACCAGAGCAAAACTGAATTGAAGGTTGAATGAAAAATAATGCTAAAGTTATAGCTTGGGAGCAGGATGTGGATTGGGTATTTCTAATTATGGTCTCAATATCTAAACATGAGTGATAAAACAATAAAAGTCCCAGAAGAAAACATAGGAGAATTTAGTCTTCCTTAGAGGTGAGCAAAGGTCTGAATAGGATGCAGAAAGCATTATTAAGATAAGTATTAAGAATTACATTGAAAGTAAGAACTTCCGCTTATCAAAAGACATCACTAGTAGCATGAACAGGAGATATTTGCAAACACTTAAGTGAAAAATTAGTTGCATTTCATATAAAAAGACATTCTATAAAGTATCTAAAACACTGTAACATGTAACAGACCTAAACAGGCACTTAATGAAAAGAATTCCCAGAAGACTCGCAAACCTATGAAAAGATTTTCAGTGACATTAATCACCAGGAAAATGGAAATTAAACTGACAATAGTAAGATGTTATGAAAATCTCACCAAAATAGCTAAAAGTAGGAAACGTTCAACTTACACACTTTTGATGGGTAGGTCAATTTACACAGGGACTTTTGCAAACTTTTTGACACCATGTACCAAAAGTGATGAAATGTGTGTAATCTTAGACCCAGAAGTCTAATCTTACAGCCTGCAGAAATGAACATCTCCAAAATGACCTGTAGATCAATGCCCATAGCAGCTTTATTTTTCATAGTCAAAAACTAATAACAATCAAAAAATTCATCAGCAGTCCAATAGAAGAACAAATTAAAAGACATTGCAAAAGACTGATGATAGTTCATAAAAGCTCATGAGACATGATTGCTAAAATTTTAGGAATTTTGCAAACTGGCTAAACACAATCATATTATGATTGATTATATGCTTATAATTAAATTATTTCATTTAAAATGAAAATAACATTAGAAATTTACTTTTTGTTATTTTATTGCGGTTTACCACTATCTATATCTTTGAAGACCTTCCCACCAATTGCATCTAAATAGTGGAAAAACTACATAGTAGAAGGCTGCCCTGCGCCTGTTCACAGCTCTGCATTCAGCAAGCTCACTGGGGAGCATGGAATTGGCCACTCTGGGAGCGGTTACGTACACCATCCACTATGGCAAATACTGTGATTCAGAGAGGGTTTTTTTTTAATTGTTTTTATTTTCCTCTCAAAGAACCAGTTGTTAAACATGCACCACACACACCACCATACATTCTGGCACTGGAAAGCTATAAAATAAAAAAAAAGAATGAAATATTACCTTTTGCATCTGTAAGAATAAATCTCAAAGAGATGCTGAATGAAAAGAGGTCAGAAAGAGTCTCTAGGATATGACTTCATATACGTAAATTTCAAAACAGGTGAAACTATTTATCAGAATATTAAAAAGTCAGAATATTAGTTATTTTGTGTTCCTGGGCATGGTGGCACATGCCTGTAATCCCAGCACTTGAGAGGCTGAGGTAGGAGGACTGCTGTGAGTTCGAGGTCAGCATGGATACAAAGTGAGTTCAAGGCCAGCCTGAGATACATAGCAAAACCCTGTCTTGAAAACTTCTGAATTCAGGAAACAAATATATATGTTATATATATGTTTTTGATATTCATTAGTAGGTATATATATATGAAAATTTTCAAGACACTTATTTTCTATCTCATAATATTATGAAAAAATGTAAACGCATACTCAAAAACTATCACTGAGGCTTCCAGTGTGCGTACACAGTGTGTGTCTAGTATCCACAGGTCCCATATCCACAAATGCAATGAAATTTGTGTCAAAAATATTCAGAAAAAATCATTGTGTCACTACTAAGCATGAATAGATTTCTTTCTTCTCATCATTCTTTAAGCCAGGAGTCCCCAACCCCTGGGCCAAGAACTAGAATCAGTCCTGGCACATTAAAAAAAGGCCACAAAGCAGGAGGTGAGCAGCGGAGAGGTGAGGGAGCTTCATCTCCACCGACAGCTGCTCCCCACCTCCATCATTACTGCATGAGCGCCACCTTCTGGCAGATCAAGGACTGCACTGGATTGTAATAGGAGTAGGAGCTGGAACCCTATTCATCTAGGATGCGAGCTTCTCTGAATCATCACAAAAGCATCCACCTTACCTCATCTGTGGAAAACCTGTCTTCCACAAAACCAGACCCTGGCCTCATAGACGTTGGGGACTACTGCCCTAAACAATACAGTTAGCTATTTACATAGTATTACATTGTATTATAATTAGAAATATTCTAGATGTGGCTTAAAGTATACAAGAAGATGCAAATGATATGCAAATAATACATCATTTTACATAAGAGATTTAAATGTTCCCAAATTTTAGCATTCCTGGGGTGTCCTGGAAACAGTTCCATGAAAATACTTAGGGATGGGTATATTTTCATTCCTATGCATATGATACACACACACATGTATATAGTCTCCTTAAAGTGATTTTCCAATTTTTGTCGAAACATGTTTATCACTGGTGATGCTTTCATACACCTAAAATCTTTTTATTTTTCGTAATAGCCGTAAAACTCATGACAGCTTATATTTGAAAGAAAAGATTCTACACTGAAAAAAAAAGTCATACATGTCTAAAATTCTAGGTAGAGTGAATTCTTTTTAGAAATGTATGATGTGGAAGGGCCCGGCTACTCCAGCATACTGAGTCCTTAACCTAGCTCCTCATTATTGAACTACCAACCTGTAAGTTCTGTAAAAAGTTCCCCGCCGTCATCAGTTTTAGAGATTCCTGCCAGGAGGGTGTGGGGCAGCTTTTTTCCAGGTCAATTTTCACCACGTTGACCTTCCTTTGAAACAGCAGCAGCACGCAGTCCATGATCCGCATGATGAGGTGGGGGGGTCGCCCCAGCGTGCGGACAGTGGCGATGTCAGCAGGCTTGATGGTCTGAGGGGGGGAACGGAGGTGTCATTCTATTTCGGATCAGGAAGCACAGACGGACAAACCTTTCATGTCTGAATTCTGGTGCTTCGACGAAGGACAGAAAACGCTTTCAATTAGACATACAGTCATGAGGTCTGGAGGTATATTTAATCCTCTCCTCCTCAAAAAAAAAAAATGTCCTGAAAAGCTTAAGTTTTTACACTTCAGACTGACAGTGAGAGGAGAAAAATGCTAGTGAACACATAAAGAGCTGTGACTTCTCTAAAATTGTACAGACTGCTTGATGTCAAAAAAAAAAAAGAAAATTGTTCTCTGGAATAAAAAGAATATTCAGCATTTGAGTAGACATCAGATTCAAAAACAGGAGAAAATAGTGTATTTCCAGTGCTTTTTTTTTTCTCATTAGCTATGTAGGTCAAGAATCAGCCTTTCTCTCAGGAAAGTGAGGCTGTCACTGTGGACCGACACCAGAGGGTGGCCGCTGGGCTGACAGATTGGGTAATTAGAGGCTGCTTGGCTGGAACCTGATGTTCAAGTGAAAGAACTTGAGCTACATGAATTTCATAAGGCTCTCAGGGAAGCTCCATTCTGTGACTAGAAGGGATATGTGATTAAATTATTTAATAATCACACTTATTCTACTTGATAATAATTGCCATATCTCTTACACTTTATGAAATAAGTACTGAAAATGATAAGATGTCACAGTCCAATATAGTCCTAACTCTAGGGGGATAGTGGTACATCTCATTCCTTCCAGGTCCTGAATACCTTCCACCTTGTCTGCCTTTGCTTCCCTCCTGTCACAAGAAATAGAGCCACGACCTTCCCATCAAAGCATGATCTCACCTCCAAAGACTGAAAAAAAGCACATGCATTGAACTTGATAATTCAGAATGTGTCCATATACCATGTAAGGAGTTATCATAATACACGAGCACTTGTGAAAGCTAGAGAAAGAAGTTAGGTTAAATTTGTGGCAAAGAATAGAAAATAATGGATCATTCAGATGGTGGATATTGGAAAAAGAGGAGAAAAATAGAGCAGCCAGTAGAGAGAGGAGAGTCAGGTTAAATTCTACAAAATGTAAGGACTGGTCATGCTTTTTTGCTTTAGCTTTAAAATATATATATATATATTTTGAATAGAATTGTGTTCATGGTTAGTGGCAGTGTAATATGAGATTCAGCTCGGTTCAGTGAAGTGCTGAATTCCTCTTTTGTCAGCAAGGAGAGTAATAACTGTTAGGTCGTCTCCTGTATAGCACGGTGATACATCTGGAGCTGTTTCTTACTTTTTCTTACAGTTACCTAAGGTTGGATGTAAGCTTTGAGTTAGGAAGGGACACATTATTACTTGTTGCTTAATTTATTGCATGGATTAATTGTGGCCTGATGGCAAAATCTTAGAGTTTGAATATGCTCAGATCTTGTATAAACTGATAGACCCTTGTGGTAAGAATTCAAAAGCTACCAAAGAACAGAAAGGTGGAAGCAGACCAATGAAAGAAATTAGAGAACTCTCTCCTCTACATCCTGCTATGACTTCAATGCTGAGTGTCCTCAAGGTCCGAGTTAAAAGCTTGGCCACCAGTTTGGCCCTACTGGAAGATGAAGGACTCTTCAGGCGGTGGGGCCTGGTAAAGCCCTGCCCTTGAATGTGATACTGGGCCTCCAGCTTCCTCTCTCTTCCTTTGCTTCCTGGCATTGAGATGAGCTGTTTTGCTCCACCACATTCTCACAGCAGGCCCAAAGCAACAGAGCCAATTGATCACAGAATGGAGCCTCTAAAACTAAGAGTTAAAGTAAGCCTATTCTCTTTATCAGCTGATGAGCTCAAGTATTTTGTTAAAGTCGCGGAACACTGACTAACACAGCCCAAACTTACTCTGCTCCCACATATTTCTGCACTAAATATTACATGATACAGCCTATTGGGAGGTAGAAAGCACTATGTCAGAACCCTGGAAAACATTTTAAAAGAGATACCAAGCCTCTTAAGTCTCACAGAAACGCACAGAAGAATAGAAAACCTTTTAGAAATCATGTGTTATATGCAAGAGTAGTGAGAAAGTTTGAGAAATAAATGAAAAGGCAGTATCATCATTGTCTCAAAGGAGTAGAAACACTTGTTATACATTGACTGAAAAAGACTCATGACTTCACTTGGATTAAAAAGATTTAGAAGTGTTTCAGGCAGCATGCTAAAGAACTGGTAAGAAGACATAATTACATTATCAAGTAATGATGGAAGCTGTAACTGAGGTTAAATCACTTGTGTTAGCAATGAACAGATACCTGAATTTCATTTCCCAGCCATTTCTAAGCCAAGAATCAGTAACATTAGGGAGAAGAGGAGTGAGACTGAAGTAAAAGTAATCTTATATTGAGACCAAAGCAAAACTTGAATCCTCAACCATAGGACAGCTCTTTAAAGTGTGGCCTAGTTTGCTAAATGTGTTACATTTTTCAGCATACAACCTCCTGTATAATTTTGTCAATTCTATAGTCGTCACAGGATTGACTCATCCAGTCGTGGAGGTGGCTGAATCTAGCATTTGTAATTGGTTCATTGTCTAGCACTGGGATTGGTGGTTTGAGTGCTGCACCCTCCAGTGATAGGTAACTGGCATACCATACAGGAGAGAGAAGAAGGTGTGTTTTTGCTTTTTTGCCCTTTTCACTCTTATCACTTGTGGCTACCATGAACAGTTGCCTCTCAGCCATGCCAAGATGTCTTGGAGCCAGCTTAGTATGGACTAAAACCTTCAAAATCTGTAAGCTAAATAAACCTTTCTTCCTTTATTTTGGGCATCAAGCATTTTGTCTCAGCAATGAGAGAAAAGTAACCAAGACAGTTCTCCTCATCCTCTGTGATTAATTTGCTAACATTAGCCCAGAAAGTATTTAGATAATTCATGGGTAGATTCAGAAAAGTTACATCACCTGCTTCAAAGTTTTTAGTGAATGAATGAAGAAATGTTATTTCAGAAAGTTTGTTACTTTTCCAATTTTACATAGCCTTTTCATAATAGAATTTAAATGAGGACCCAGGATTTCTGGCCACCATTCCACAAAAATGCCCATTACTTATGAGCATGGAGAATGAAATTGGTATTATTTTGCACATGCAAAATCTCCAAGGCATTAATAAAGTCACAAAACAAAAAAACAAAACAAAACAAAAAAAACACTACTTGAAATCATTCTAGTGACTCGGGTTGTGGCCTGACCCCATAAGCATTGCCATGTTATCAATTAATTTTTCTTACATCTCCCTTCTAAGCCTAGATGTGCATCTGTTACATCAGTCACACAGACATACCTGCAGTGCTGCTTCTGCTTCTTCCAAAGCTGGCTTTGCCGCTTCTAGTTTCTCTTCAGCAATTGCTTTGTCTTTTGAAATGCTGTCTACAATGACCTGAGCTTTGTCCTTCACCTTCTGTACCTCAGTCTTGACTTTTTCAGCAGCTTGTGCTTTCATTGTCACTTCTTTTAAGACCTAATTAAACATAAGACAATTTTTAAAAGTCCTCAAAAACTGCCAAAGATCCAGCTGGAAAATGTACATTCTTACCTTAAGTTGTTGGTTTTGTCCACTTACCCAGTTTTTCAAATAGAAAACTAATAGTACATTACTGTAATGGAAGGAAACATCTATAATTCCGCGGTTATAATGTAGCAAAAACACAGGCATCATTAACATTGTGAACTGGCAATTCCAAAGAGACACTGAGCGCGCAGGAATGTCCACCTACCGTGTCAGCTTTTTCGTTGGCCACTTGCAATTCCTTTTCCTTTACTTCCAGTTCTTTGCTCAAGGCTGCCACAGACTCTGAAGCTTCTTTTAGTTTTTCTAATCCAGTATTCATTCTGGGTTGAAAAGGCAGGCAAGCAATGTTAAAAACCTGTGGTGCTAGTGTTGCAACAACTAACAACTCACTAAGAGGAGTACTACAGTGATGGTCGCATTTAAAGAATGAGTGTGCAAACAAACGGAAATCCCAATAGGACTTCACAGGATGTAAATCCAGGTGGAGTTCCAGAATAACCACCTGTGCAAGTCTTCACAAACCTCCCACGGAGAAGAGTGAGCCCACCACGACGTGCTCATGACACCAGGAATGGTACAGTCGTGTATTATGGAGGAAATGTGCTCAGCGCCATAAGCTTAATGACAATGGACTTCAAGTCCTTGAAGGCTTATCATGAAAGAAGGATAATAAATAACTTTTGTTTTTCAAAAGAATACGCAACATATGAACTAGTGTTAATTTCCCAGTACTTTTTTTTCATTCTGTATCGTTTCCATCATTTTGTTTTGTTTTGTTTTTAAAATAAAAACAAGATTTAAAAAAAAAATCTAATGAAGTTAAAAGAAGAAAGACAGGCTCAAGAAAAAGAAACAGGCTGGGGATTTAGCTCAGTGGCATAAGCACCTGCCTTACAAGTGCATAGTCATGAGTTTGATCCCAGGTACCCAAAAAAAAAAAAGAAAAGAAAGAAAAGGAAACAAAGTTAAAGCCATTAAGTCAGCTTGGGAAGGGACCGGCTGCCTGCCTGAACCTGCAATGACGTGCACTTAAGAGTCATTTAGTTCAACCACTCATCCAGGAACCCAGGGTTCCTGCCCACGGGTGAAGGTGGCCACATTCAGGCAGATCTGAGCTTGCAGGAAAACACAAGGCAAAGCAGTGAAATCTGAAACAGAAGTGAAGGAAGCAGGGGTTGCGCTATGTAGTGGACATACATATGAGCCAGGCTTTTCTATCTCTGAGGGGACGAGAGGGAGGAGGCAAGCTTCATCCTCAGCTTCCTTGCAGGTCTATCATGCTTTCGTTCATATCATAGAAGGAGGCTGACCACATAAAACTCGGCAAGTTTATTCCATGGAGCAACAACAAAATCCCCAGGAATCATGGGTTAGTCCCCAAAATAGGCACTAGAAAAGAATTTCTCATCCTCAGCACTACTGGTATTTTAGGATAGGTAACTTTTGGCTAGGAGAGTCCTGTTCCCTGCCAGATGTGTAGCAATATTTCTGTTCTCTGTGCATTAAAGGCAAACAAGTTTTCACCCCACCACCATCAAGTTAAAATGTCTCCAGTCATTGAAAGATGTTCAGAAAGGGCACTTTGGTCCCAAGTTGAGAATCACTGCTTTAAAATAACTTTTATTTGAATGTCACACCTACCTGTTGGCCAAGGTCTGCACTTCCACATGCTTCTCTCCATATATGAATTTATAGCTCTGAATAAAAGAAAGGTACGATTTGGGTGTCACGTGGGTAGAACGCCTGAATCTCTGGAAATAATCCACACACTTCTCAGCCACTCCATCCTGGAAAGAGCCCATGCAGTGCACCACCTCCTTCTTGGTTTCCAAACTGCAGTCAATATCGTAGGAAGAGAGGAAGTGCTCAGACACTACAAGGAAGAAAGAGGACCAAGTGTGAAATACGGATAAGAATTGCCACTTTAAAAGTTTCCTGGCCATTTTTTTTTAAAGACTTAGACATTTCCTAGACCTGGAAACCACATTTGTAACCCCAGCTAAGTAGGTCTATGTCAGCACTTTGGTACCCAGGCCTGAGACATCAACAATTTTATTTTCCCTTTCACATATAAAACTCCATATATAAAAGACTTTAAGCTTATCATTCTTCTTTGTTTCCCTGTTTCTTGTGTTTTCTGATGTTAGGCAGCTGCAGATTCTGGTCAGCAGCCAGGCTTTTTCATAGTTTACATAAAGACAAAAGTGATACAAATAACTCAGACATCAGTGCCCACCTGGTACACATACTTAACAATCCCATTTATTTTGTTACTCAGAACTTGTCAGTCCCTTAATTCCTCCAGGTGCTGATTGTCTTTGTCACCTGAAAATGTTCATCACTAAAGTATTTTGTGCCCAGCTTGCTCTTCAATGTGGCAGCTGGCCATTTGCGGTCAGTTCTAGTTACAACATTGTACAGAAACCTTCAAATAAAAATCTGTTTGAGACCTTGACCCTTCAAGACCAAATAATGAACCAATTTTAGGACAGCAATACTTGGCATACATATAAGCTGAAATTAAAGAGAAAACCATACATATAATACTGGGTGTCCACCACATATCCCCCACTCTAAGGAGTGCCACAGAGTGAGAGAAATATGTAACCTGGTCTCAATCCCATGGAATTTACAAGAGGATTATGGTATAATGTAGCTTTGATGGAGACCACTACACAGTGGCTCTGAGCAGGATTTAAAATTAACTAATTGGCTTTCTGTGTTTATCTGTGAGTCTGTCCTAAGCCTCGGCCTCTTGTCGGGAGATGGGCAGCAGATTCAGATTAAGTGAAACTCTATGAATCACTGGTCCTGGCCGAGGCCTGTAGTAGCCTGTGATGCCAGAGATACCTCAAAGGGCAAGATAAGGCCACAGCTGAGGACACCTGGTTCCAACCCCAATTAGGTAGATAGAGACTGCAGCTGCAGGCATCCAACTCCTGCAGTCTCTTCCCACCATAAAAGTCATCATGGAGATAAGACAATTCTCCTAAATTGGCATAATTTACTACTTGGAGAAGTCTTTAAAGGTTCTGCTCAGTTCCTGTGCTTTCCTTAGTATCCTCTCTCTTTGTTTGAAAATCTAATAAATATGAGTGGCCCAGAGAAGTCCTTGGTCTCAGCCCCCAGGTCTCAAACTCTGCTAGAGGTTTTTGATTCTCCTGAAGCCCTAAAATCATGCTACTTGTCTCATTTATTTAAGTCTTTGCCATAATAATACACCCATTTGGGAGACTGGGGATTTTGGCTAGGTCTCTAATATAGCTTAAAATTTTCATAACCATTTTTATGTATCTTAATAAAAGTAGCCCACATCCATTAGTATTTTAAATAGAAATATAGTCAATAAAAATGGAACAGAAAAGAAAATATTCAAGGAAAGGAGCCTAAGAGGTAAAAGCACAGATGTAAAAGAATGGTAACTTTTCACCTTTAGTAGTTACTTACTTAAGTTCACAATACTTACAATACAATAAATAATATGGATCATTCATCAGTTTGGTGGCAAATATAATTTAGCATACAAAGAAAGTCAATACTCTTTACCATACAGGGAAAGGTAATAAACTAAGACATCCTGAACACTTAATTTTCACGTATGAGTTAAGCAAACACTAAAAAATTAAATTTTATGAAGTCTATATCTAGTTTTATCATGTAGTAATTTATTCCTTAAGTAAAAAATGTATTAATAAGGATGATCTTTTTCTTCAAGTTGTTGCAAGATGTCTTTCTGCCTCTCCAAAATATCAAAGAGTGTAAAAATGAGATAGACACTAAGTATGTTTTTTCCAAAGACACCCAATTGGTGGTGGTGAGCTACACCTGGAATACATCTCTAAGAAACAGTCATTCCCTAATGGTTATAAATACTAGAAATAAAGCTATTCACCATAAGCAATTACTAGCACAAACCCAGGAATTAAACTTAAAAAAAATAGAAAATGACAACACTCTCAAACAAGACGCAATGACAGACTTCCAGCTCACCAAAGGCAAACCCAGGAGGCAATCAGAAGGGACAATTAGAAAGCCACACACTTGGACTCTCTAAAGTAGTAACAGGAGAAGTAAAAAGGTAGATCAATGAGGCTCTAAAAAAAAATCAAGTCAGAAACAATTTCTCAGATAACTACTGAGATAGTGACCATAATAAAAGATGTGCTTTGGGACTCTATGCAGATACATATAAAAAAAAATTGAGGTGCTTAGGAAAATGATGGAAATCATGAATGCCCAACATAATAGAATCCATGAAACATATTCAAAGAGATATCCAGGACCTAGATTCCAGTCTCGGGCCCTGACCACGCACTCTGGCAGAATCCCAGTGCACGGAAAGGGACTTTGAGCTTGCTCCCAGGTGGTAAGACCACGCCCTGCATCAGAGAGCACCCCAAGGTGCACACAGGGATGGGGGCCTAACCAGACCACACCCAGCAAACACCAAGCAGCAAGCAGGACCCAGATGCCAGCCTCGGGCCCTGACCATGTGCTCTGCTGGAATCCCAGTGCACAGAAAAAACTTGGAACTTCGCTCCCAGGTGGTGAACCTTGGACTACAGCAGATTTACTGTGTCAGTGTGGTGAGTATGCCCCTAAAATAGAGGTGTATAGTGGGTAAATAGGACCAGTAGTAAAGCCCCCTCCAAATAACTGTAAGACCTTGGTGAGTCTGAAACGACTGTGTGTGATCCCCTCCTATACATAGAAAGTATCAGGCAGAGTGAAAATGACAAAAGGAGAAAGCAAAATGCAGTCTCAAACATATACTTCACCAGAAGCAAGTACAGGAGACATTGAGATAGAGAACCCCAAAAGTAACATGCTGGGAATCTCTGAAAAGATAGTGAGTGAAATAAAAACAACTCCATCAGGCTATAGAGGAAATCAAATTAGAAGTACTCTCCCATGTAAAGATAGAAATAACAATCTCAGTAAAGGAGTTGTTGAATGCAGTTAAAAAAGAAATTGAGAAAAAAGTACATAAGCATGGGAAACTGATTGAAACCTTCAATGAACAATATAGAAAACAAGCAGAATTCATGAAACAAACTCAAAGAGACATCCAAGAAACAAAATATTATATTGAATGCATGCAAAACCAACTAAAGGAAGCTGAGGATAGGATTTCAGACCTTGAGGATAGGATCACAATTAGTGATGAGGAAAGGCTAGAACTTTTAAAAATAACAAAGCAACATTCAGTGACAATCCAGAAGCTTCATTATGATGCAAAGAGCAACAATATAAGATTAATGGACATTAGTGAAGATACAGGAGTCCAGGCAAATGACATACGTAAAGTATTTACAGAAATAATAGCAGAAAATTTCCCAAACATGGGGAAAGAATCTGACATGCAGATAAGTGAGGCATACAGAACAAACAGTCAAAATCAACATAAATCCACACCCAGACACATAATAATTAAGATCTCAGACATACAGCATAAAAACAGAATACTAAAAGCTGTCAGAGAAAAGACACAACTCACCTATCAAGGAAAGCCCATTAGAATCATGGCAGACTGTTCAGCACAAACCCTCAAGTCAAGAAGAGCTTGGAGTGAGGTATTTTAAGCCCTGAAAGAAAACAACCTTCAACCCAGACTGATGTACCCAGCAAAACTTTCATTCAAATTCAATGGAGAAACAAGATACTTCCATGACAAAGAACTGAAGAAATTCACATCCACCAAACTAACCCTAGAAAGAGTACTGAAAGACATACTAGACAGAGAAAAAAATGACCACAATTCCCAAGACAACAACAGAAAGAAATCACCAGGTAAGTTAAGCAATTAAATAAGGGAAAAAGCAGAAAGAAACAACTGGAACATAACATGGCAAAGAGCATGTACATATCAATGATATCCATAAATATAAATGGCTTCAACTCACCTATAAAAAGAAATAGATTGACAGAATGGATCAAGAAACAGGATCCCACAATGTGCTGTATACAAGAAACAAATCTGACCCAAAAGGAAAATCATAGATTAAAAGTCAAAGAATGGAAAACAGTATTTCATGCAACAAGAACCCTAAAAAAAGCAGGAGTAACTATTCTAATTGCAGACAACATGAACTTCAAACCTAAAATGATTAAAAGTGATAGAGAAGGTCACTACATACTCATTAGTAGAAAAATTCAAGAGGAAGAACTAACAATTATAAATATATATGCACCAAATATAGGAGCACCCAACTATATAAGACAGATACTAATGGACATGAAAAACCAAATACACAAGAACACAGTTATAACAGGGGATCTTAACAGTCCTTTGTTGCAAAGAGATAGATCAACTAGACAAAAAGTCAGCAAAGAAATAACAGAACTGAATCATACCAGTGAGCAGTTGGACTTTTTAGATGTTTACAGAGTATTCCACACAACCACATCAGAATACACATTCTCAGCTGCACATGGGACATTCTCCAAAATAGACCATATAATATCCCATAAAACATTCTTAAGTAAATGCAAAGGTATTGAAATCATCCCATGCATAGTATCTGACCATAGTGCACTGAAATTGGAAATTAATGGCAAAAGAAATTGCAAAACCTGCATAAATACATGGAAATTAAATAGAAACTTTTTGAACAACCAGTGGGCTACAGATGAAATTAAAGAAGAAATAAATCAATGCCTACAATTCAATGAAAATACAGAAACAACATACTATAATCTGTGGGATGCAATGAAAGCAGTCTTAAGAGGGAAATATATAGCAATAAACTGTCATATCAAGAAAACAGAATGAGCACAAATAAAAAACCTAATACTCCATCTCAAGCTTCTAGAAAAAGAAGAGCAAGTTAAACCCAAAGCTCATAGAAGAGAGGAAATCATAAAGATTAGAGCAGAAATCAATGCAATTGAAACTAAAAAAAAAAAAGAATTAATGAATCAAAAAGCTGTTTTTTGAGAGAATAAACAAAATTGACACACCCCTAGCTAACCTTATCAAGAGAAAGAAAGAAAAACCCAAATTCACGCAATAAGAAGTGAAAAGGGGGAAGTTACTACAGATCCCATGGAAATTCAAAAGATCATGAATACCTACTTTGAAAATCTCTACTTACATTGAGTGGAAAACATAGAGGAAACAGACAGATTTCTAGAAGCATATGAACTACCAAAACTAAACCAAGAAGATATAGCAATTTTAAACAACCCAATATCAGCTATTGAAATTGAAAACATAATTAAAAATTTACCAACAAAGAAAAGCCCAGGTCCTGAAGGATTCACAGCTGAATTCTACAAGAAACTTAGAGATGATCTGATGTCAATACTCCTTAAACTCTTCAATGAAATTGAGAAGAAAGCAACCCTCCCTAAATCTTTCCTGGAGGCAAATATTACTCTCATACCAAAACCAATGAAAGACCCAAACAAAAAGGAAAACTATAGGCCAGTCTCACTAATGAACACTGATGCAAAGATTCTCAATAAAATACTGGTAAATAGAATGCAGCAAATCATCAAGATTATACATCATGACCAAGCAGGTATGGTTTAATATATGCAAATCAATAAATGTAATAAACCACCTCAGCAGAGCCAAAAACAAAAACCACATGGTCATCTCAATAGATGCAGAAAAAGCTTTCCAACACAGGTTCACGATAAAAACCCTTCAGAAACTCAGAATACCTGGTGTCTAACTCAACCTTACAAAGGCCATCTATGAAAAACCAACAGCCAACATTATACTAAATGGACAAAAACTAAAAGCTTTCACTTTAAAATCAGGAACAAGACAAGGAGGTCCACTATCACCACTCCTTTTCAACATAGTTCTGGAAACACTAGCCAGGGCAATCAGACAAGAGAGAGAAATGAAAGGAATAAAGATAGCAAAGGAAGAAGTTAAATTATCACTATTTGCAGATGACATGATACTCTATATAGAAGACCCAAAAAACTACATTAAAAGACTGCTAGAGGTAATAAACAAGTTCAGCAGTGTAGCTGGATACAAAGTCAGTGCTCAAAAATCAATAGCATTCCTGTACACAAACAAAAAACTCACCTAGAGAGAAATTATGGAAATAAAGCCCTTTAAAATAACATCTAAAAAAGATGAAATATTAAGAATCAACCTAACTAAAAATGTAAAACACCTACATGCTGAAAATTATACTATGCTAAAAAAGGAGATTGAAGAGGATATTAGAAAATGGAAGGACATTCCTTGCTCTTGGTTAGGAAGAACCAACATTGTGAAAATGGCTATACTCCCAAAACTGTTATACAGATTCAATGCAATCCCAATCAAAATACCATTGACATACCTCACAGACCTAGAGAAAACAATCCTAAAATTCATTTGGAAACAGAGGAAACCTAGAATAGCAAAGGCAATTCTGGGCAACAAAAGCAAGGCAGGAGGCATCTCAATTCCTGACTTGAATCTATACTACAAAGCCACAGTGATAAAATCAGCATGGTACTGGCAAAGAAATAGACCTGAGGATCAATGGACCAGATTAGAAGATACAAGCAAAACTACAAAGACACTCAGCCACCTGATATTTGACAAAGGGGCTAAATATGTCCACTGGAAGGATAGCCTCTTTAATAAATGGTGCTAGAAAAATTGGCTCTCCACATGCTGAAAACTGAAACTAGGTCCATGCCTATCACCATGCACAAAACTAAAGTCTTAATGGATCAAAGACCTAAGTATTAACACAGAAACACTAAATCTACTGGAAGACAAGGTAGTAGAAGGGGTAGGCAGGGAATTCATGAACAAAAGACAAACTGCATGGGAATCACTTCAAAGAATCAATAACTGGGGTCTCATATTATTGAAAAGTTTCTGTACTTCAAAAGAAATCACCAACAGAGTGAAAAGAAAACCCACCAAGTGGGAATGAATTTTAGCCAGCAACCCCTCAGACAAAGGACTTATATCCAGAACATATAAAGAATTGAAAAACATCAATCCCCACAAATTCAAAGACCCTCTCCAAAAATGGGTGTCTGAGATGAACACAGTTCTCAGAGGAAGATATACAAGTGGTAAATAAATACATGAAGAAATGTTAACCATCACTGGTCATTTGAGAAATGCAAATTAAAACAGCATTGAGATTCCACCTTACTCCAGAAAGAATAGCTGCCATCAAGAAATCAACTGATACAAATGTTGGCAAGCCTGCAGGAAAAAAGGAACACTGCTCCACTGTTGGCAGGAATGTAGATTGGTGCAACCATTATGCAAATCCATATGGAGAATTCTCAGAAGACTAGGATTGGAAGCTCCATTCAATCCAGCTATTCCCCTCCTGGATATTTTCCCAGAAGAAATGAAAAGTTCATATCACAATGATATATGTGCACCCATGTTCATAGCAGCACAATTTTTTAATAGCTAAATCTTGGAAACAACCAAGATGTCTATCAACTGCACAGTGGATGAAAAAGATGTGGCATTTTTATACAATGGAATAGTACTCAGCTATAAAAAAGGATGATCTTGAGGCCTTCATAGGTAAATGCAGACCACTTGACACTATCCTCATTAGTGAAATAAATATGAATCATATTTATAAATATCATATTGTGTCTCTGGTGTAAAAAGTAAATAAAAACTACAAGTGTAATAAAACCAAAATGTGTAATTGCAATTATAAAAAAGAGAGGAAAAGAAAGTGCTCTAAGGGATATAACTGCGTGTATGATTGAATGTGTAAAATAGATGACCATATTGCTGAATCTTTGTTGGATCTTTGAGCAGAACTGTTTGTAGTCTGACTGTTTGAATGTCTACCATGTACCCTTTAATTTTGTAACTTGAACAACTACATCCAAGATGACAATATGTAATTTATAAACTAGTGATTTCTTAGTGGTTTTTTTCTCTCTTTTTTTTCTTTTAGAATTCTGCATTGTTGCTACTCTTTTTTCTGTTTTGCTTGTCTTTCTTTTTTTCTCTCTTTAAATAAAATTTTAAAATGTGTAATTGCTACTGTAAAAAAGAGAAGAAATAGGAAGTGCCATAAAAGATATAACTACATGTATATTTAAGAGTGTAGGATTGATAAGCGTAGTTCTAAGTTCTTGTTGGACTGTTGAACAGAACTGTGTACAGTCTCATGCTTGAATGTCCACTTTGTATGCTTTAATTTTGTAACTTGAACAACTATTTCTAAAAGGACAATATGTAATTTATCAACTAGTGATTTCTTACTGTTTATCTTTTTTTAATTCTATAATATTTCTACCCTTTTTCTGTTTTTTTTCTCTTTAAATAAAAAAAGAGATATTCAGAAAATTAAATATTATTTTGAAGGTACACCCAGCAGAATGAGCCAATTTAAGGACAGAATATCAGATACAGAAGAGAGGATTGTAATTTAGTGATCATGAAAAGAAATATTTCTTAAAAAACAACAAGAAATCATGAAAAATCATTCCAGCTGCTAGATGATGCAAAGAAAAATAACTCAAGATTGATTTAAGTAAAAAAAATAATAAAAAGCAGGAGATGGTACAAATAACATTTTTTAAAAACCTGTTCACAAAATCTGTTTACAGAAGTAATGTCAGGAAACTTTCCAAACAGAGAAAAAGAATTTGACATACAGGTAAGTGAGACTACAGAACGCCAATTAGCCATGATAAAAAAAAAAAAAAAAAACTACACCAACACATATGCTAGTCAATATCCCAAAAAGTTAACACAGCAACAGAATATTAAAAGCTGTTAGAGAAAAGAAACAAATCACTTATAAAGAACAACCCATAAGAATCACAGCAGACTTCTCATCACAAATCCTCAAGTCAAAGACAGGTGAAAGTGAACTATGTCTAGCCCTAAAGAAAATAATTGCCAACCCAGATTAATACACCCCACAAAACTATCTTTCAAAACTGATGGAGAAATAAGATACTTCTATGACAAAGAACACCTGAGGAAATTCATGAACACCAAGCCAGCACTCCAAAATGTTCTAAAGGACATTTTAGACAGAAATAACAAGGACTATAGCTCCAGGAACCCCCAGAGAATTAACCCACCAGAGAAGGCAAGCAAATAAACAGAGGGAGAAAAAGGGGAATCAACAACAGGAAAATAACACAACAAGGATAAATCAATATATACCATTATAGCCATAAATGTTAATGGCCTCTATTCAACCATCAAAAGAAACAGATGGGAATAATAAATTAAAAAGCAAGATCCAATATGCTACACACAAGAAACACATTTAATTAAAAAAGAAATTCATAGACTGAATGGCGAAAGATGGAAAATATATTTCATGCAACAGGAACAGAGAAGAAAGCTCAGGAAGCTAATCTATTTGCAGATAAAGTGAATTTCAAGAGAAGACTAATTAAGAGAGACAAAGAAGGTCACTACTTACTTGTAAAGGGAACAATCTAAGAGGAAGAGATAACAAACAAGTATACATGCATCAAATACCAGTGCACCCAACTATATAAAACAAATATTAATGGAGAAGAAAAATAAAATAAGCACTAATACAATTGTGATGATAGACCTAAATACCCCACTGTCACAAATAGCCAGATCAACTAGACAAAAAATCAACAACACAAATACCAGAACTGAACCAAAATTGTTGTTTAAAAAAATGAATTTTGTAGATAAAGAGTGTTCCACTCCAGCACATCAGAATACACACTTTTCAGCTGTATATGGAATATTCTCCAAAACAGACCACATGCTAACTCATAAAACATGCTTAAATAAATGGAAAGGAACTGAAATTATCCCATGCATATTATCAAACTATAATGCAAGTACTAGCAATCAATGGCAAAAGAAACCACAAGAACCTCATAAACATATGAAAATTAACATCCTCCTGAACTACCAATGGGAATAGATGAAATTAAAGAAGAAATTAGATAATTGCCACAGTTAAACAACAATGGCAATACAACATACCGGACCTCATGGGACACAATGAAGGCAGTCTTATGTGGGTAATTTATAGCATTGAATACCCATATCAGAAAAACAAACCAAACTCAAAAAAAAAAAAACCTAATGTTGAGCCATTACCTTCTAGAATAAAGGGCAAATCAAGCCCAAAACTCATTTAAGGGAGGAAATTAGGAAGACCAGAGCAGAAAGTAACACAATGGAGACTAGAAAACCATACAAAGAATCAATGAGTCAAAGAGTTGGTTCTTTAAGAGATTAAATAAAAATGACAGACCTACAGCCAATTTATCTGACAAAGGAAAGAAAAGACTAAGTTCCATGCACTTAGAAAAGAAAAAGATGAACTCACAACAAATCCTGCAGAAATCGTTCAGATGGTCAATACCTACTACAAGAACTTGATTTCTAGTAAGATGGAAAACAGAAGAAATGGACCAACTCATAGATACATATCAATTACCAAAACTAAATCAAGCAGATATAAAAATTCTAAATAACCCAGTATCAGTCAATGAAATTACAGATGTAATTAAAAACTTACTAACAAAGAAAATCTCAGGCCCTGAAGGTTCACAGCTGAATTCTGTAAGAAATTTAGAGAAGACCTAATATGTTAATTCTCAAACTCTATAATGAAATGAAAGGGAAGCAATGCTCCCAAATTCATTCATGGAAGCAATCATTACTCTGATACCAAAAACCAGAGGAGAATCCAAGCAAAAAAGAGAAGTACAGGCCAATCTCCCTAATGAACATAGATGCAAAAATCCTCAACAAGATACTGGCAAACATCAAAAACATTATACATCATGACCAAGTAGGACTCATCCCAAGTATTCAGGGATGATTCAGCATACAAAATCAATAAACATATCATATTAACAGAGCCAAGGACAAAAACACATGATCAGCTCAATAGATGCTGCAAAAGCATCTGAAAAAGCTCAACACCCATTCATGATTTAAAAAAAGAAAACCCTGGCAGAAAATTGGAATAGATGGTATTTATCCTAATCTGATAAAAGCCACTTATGACAAACCAACAAGCAATGTCATACAAAATGGACAAAAACTGAAAGTTTTCACTCAAAATTCAAGAACAGCACAAGGATGTCCACTGTCACCACTCTTTCTTTTTCTATCACTACTCTCATTCAATATAGTTCTGGAAACATTAGTTAGAGCAATTAGACAAGAGAAATACATAAAAAGAATACAGATAGGCAAGGAAGAAGTTAAATTATCATTATTTACAAGCGACATGATACTCTACACAAAAGACATCAAAACTCCTCCAAAAGACTTTTAGATTTAATAAGCAAATGAAGTAGTATAACCAGGAACAAAGTCAACGCTCAAAAATCAATAGTTTTCCTGACCACAAATAACAAACTCGCTGAGAGAGATACTAGGGAAATATTACTTTTCACAAAGTATCCAAAACAATGAAATAACTAGGAATCAATCTGATGAAAGAAGTAAAAGACCTCTACGTTGAAAACTACAGTCCTCTGAAAAAGAAGATTGAAGAGAATATCAGGAAATGCAGAGATATCCCTTGTTCTTGAGTAGGAAGGACCAATACAATTAAAATGACCATCCTTCCAATACTGTTATACAGGCTTAATGTAATTCCAATCAACACTTCAATAGTATACCTCAGATAATTAGAGAATATCCTAAAATTTATTTGGAACCAGAAGAGACCTAGAATAGCAAAAGCAATTCTAGGCAACAAAGGCAAGGAGAGAGCATCACAATCCCTGACTTGAAATTATACTACAAAGCCACTGTGATAAAAATAGCATGGTACTGTAAAAAAAAAAGACCTTTGTAAAGTTTTTAGTTTAGCAGGATAGTTAACCTTTCACCAAACAAATCCCACAACCAGGTATATAAATTACAAACTGTGGTTCACCTCAGGAAAAGAAAGCACCACACCACATGCTATGCAATGGATACCAGTAAACGGGGTCAGTGGCAGAGGGGAAGGAAGATTTTCTCTGCGAGGTTACATTTAGCTGAGGAAGGTACAGTGATGAATAGCAGGAGGAGAGCACTGCATGAGATGACAAACGGCTTCTTCAAAGATTCAGGGAAGCAAACAGTAGGGAAAAGCGAGCTCAGGAAAGGGGCCAGCTCTTCCCAGCCAAGAAGGCAATGCTGAAGATGAGGTCTTTCTCCTGGAAACAAAAGGACATGGAGATATTTACACAGAAAGCAAAGTAGGGTTCCTGTTTTTACCATTACTCAGTCTGCATTGTGAGATGGCTGGGAGACAGGCGGGAAAGGATAAGAGGTCATTAGTTAGTCAGTTAAGTTTTCCAATAACTATGATGGCCAGGTAGGGGGGTCAGTATAGGGAAAAGAGTTAGATGCTACCAGTATTTAGGAGATAAATTAGACATAAGTTGGAGATAGATTAAGCTTGAGAGTTGAAGGAAAAGGAATGTTAAAGACGAAAGAGATTTCTGGTTGCCTAGTTGAAGTAGCAATGGTGGCACTTCCTGAGAGACAGAATCAGCTTGGTTTTCAGACCCAATGAGTTAAGGAGTCTGGGGAGAAACATCCATAAGAATCGATCAGATGGATGGTTGAGTGCACAGATTTCAAGACAGGAAACATACTAGACTAAAGATAAAAACTCATGGAGCTATTATACAGGAGGCTGCAAGTGAAATTTCCTCGCCCTCTAATGTACCTGGTCAGAAGACGTCATGAAGCTTAACAAATACGTTTTCAATAAATAAGCTAATCAATTCTTTCATGAAGATCAGCATACTTGCTAGGCACTGATGGCACAGAGATGGAAGTCTGCTTCTCTCTATGTATATAATCTTGGCTGGAATCAATACAATGACATTTAAAAGAATGAGGCAGTCTTTAGAGAAATTCACAAAAGAAGGATGTGCCATCTGTCTGGTAATCAATGATTGCAATAGGGGCTTAACAGGAAGGCTTTACATTAAAATGAAATCATCTTAATTATAGTTTTCTGTAGTGTTTGTCACCTGATGCTGTGATTTTTATCATTAATGGCAATACCTTACACGGCATTTTACATAGAACTTGCATACTGATTATCATATCTCATAGTAAACTTTAATATAACTCTGAGATATTATCGTTTTGTGCTCTACATGCATATCCTACTGCAGATATTTTTTTAAAATCTTAACTCTAGTTGTACTTATATTTCTACAGGACTTAAAATTTTAAATTGCTGCTCTGTTCTCAAGTCTTCCAAGACAGATTGTACTGTACATTTATGCTTCAATTATGTTGAAATAATCTATATTTAAAAGTCATATATTGGAAAACTATTATTATCAATAGTGTGTTTAGAATAAAATTTCTCCAGTGGTTAAGCGGTTAACATATACATAAATGTATATATACATATATACGTTAATATATATTAATGTATATATACAGAGAGAGGATTGATGATTGATTGATCTATATATGATATGTGACAGGGGATGGGTAGATAGATAGACAGAGATAGATAGATAGATAGATAGATAGATAGATAGATAGATAGATAGATAGACAGACAGACAGACAGACAGACAGATAGGTCGATGACTGGTGTTCTAGTTCCAGTACTGATCTTACTGGATACTTGTACCTCTGAAAAGACAGTGAGCTTCCCTCTCCATCCTTGAAAGTGTAGCTAAGCTAATCAGACCGTCACATACAAGGTGTCACAGAGCTGGAGAGGCAGGAGCGGGGAGTCAGAGTGTTAGGGGTGAGGTCCCAGAATGCCTCCTCCCTCTTTCCATCCTTCGCTGCCCTACATGCTAGAGATAAGCACCTATAAGGTGTCACCAGGAAGTAAGTTTCTTCTGCTTGAAACTTAATGATCAGACAAAATGTTTGAAAACATCTCCCTAAATCGGGGCTCCTTTATCGTTCTGCACAGTAGCTCAACAATGAAACCTGATTGCAGCTTTTTAAAACAGCCACAAGTTATTTCTTGCTAGAATCTGGGAAATAGATGATCACAAACATCTCCTGGGCCACTTCTACACTCCAATTTAGTTTACAGAGTAAGGGAAGCATCAAGTTTCCATGGGTGGGAAGATTACATAGAGGAGGCAGCCAGGGAAGTCTGGTTAACAACCTTTGTCCAGGACACAAGCCATCAGAGGGTTGCTGGGTAATGTTTTCCTCTTTGATTTACAGCACTGCAGCAGTGGAAAGGGAATGTCCATAAGACACTGGTTTTAACTACCCTGGGGTTAACAAACCCACTTAAAAAGACAAGTGAGATTGAAATCTCAATGCCTCCTTCTGACATACCAAAAACTGTCTGGGGATCCAACCACAGCAGAGCCCTCAAAAAAAGCTGAAATCACTGGAAATTAACCCAAAGCTTACAAAGGGAAGGTCTCTGTCTCTGACAGCCATGCTCTGGAAAAAAATAAATTAGCTACTTAATTTGAAAAAGCAACATCTTGTATTTAAAATGCTCAAGCACTGGAGTTGGCTCAACCCCAGCAGGGAGTTGGAAAACAAAACAGAATGTCAGTGAGTCGGCAGACGCTGTAGACCAGGAACCTGACAGGACTCTTTCCACCACACTCACCAGCAACTAAGGCATCCTTAGGCCATCGGCTGAACCAGTCAATGGTGCATCCTGAAATCAGGGCAGGGAACTTCAAGGCTCGAGTTCGAAATTTCTCTCCCACAGGCGAAAAGCAGAGCACAATATGGAGGTTCTTTCGGACCCGGCTCATGAAATAATCATACAAGTTCTCATTAGTAGGAGGGTTCCTGGGGTGTTCTTTCTTCATGACTGGTGTTAGATCGCTATTAATTTCATCAATTTCATCACGAGCAAATAGGTTGGAAACCTTAAAAAAAAATGCAGGTATCCATATTCAGTACCCACATAAGAAAACAAACCAAAGCATATGACTCAAGAGGTGTAATGTCTTTTCTTCACTTGTGTTCTTAAACTCTTCTTGTAAAACTTAACTGAAAGTTTTCAAAATGAAATAGATCATATTTTAAAACATACAAACGATTCTGTGATTCTCTGCAAGGTCACAGCATTCAAGGGCAGCAATGGACACACAAAAAGCTATCAGCTTTCCTCCTGACCTTCTTACTTTTTGTCTCCATGTTTTTCTTTGGAGTTTTATTCTTTTAAAACTCAATTTAAAAATTCATCCTTCTCACTGATCACCAGTAACATTTATTCGAAACTCTAAAGGAAGAAAAATAAGGAGAGCTCTAACTTTGAGGAACTCTAGAGAGAAAAACACATGAATAAATGATCTCCTACCTCCCCCGACGACAAAACGTTGTTCATATATTCCAAAAATGACTCATCTTTAATCTCATTGTCTGTGAAAATAAAAGTGATTCCTTTGCCCTGCTGCCCAGCTGTTCTATACAAAATTTTCAGGTCGTCCATCAGATTTGATGTGTTGTAGGATCTAAAGAGAGACTGTCAATACATCAGTCACTGAAATATTTTCATAGGAAAGACACAACCTTGTAATAATGTTTTATGCCATTTAGCTATCAGAAGGATGTCCATTTTGTTCCAATGTGGAGGTGAGTATTATATATATATGTTACTGCTTAACTGATTTTTAAAATGCCACATTCCATACATCATAATTAACATTTTTGCACACAAAATAACTAAAGCAAAACTCCACTTGAGATAAAAATATAACTTCTACCATAAGTGAATGTCATTACATGCATGATCTTGAAAATATTTGTTAGTAATGATCACATTAGCTGGGAATAATAATTAGTATGTTAAGCACTCATCTGCAATTGGCATATTAGAAGACATCTGATAAATTAAACTAAACTAAGTGAATTCAAGCTTTCATTCAAAGGAGAGAAAGAGACAAATACCACCCTCTTCTTTCCCCAACATAATTATGATCTGTGCATCTTTGGAGTCCATGTAAAAGAATTTGTTTTCTGAGAAATCAGTGCATTGCAGTAGAAAACCTGGAAACATTATGAAATATCCCACTATCAATCTTACACTGTCAAAAGCAATTCTTAGCCTATAATTAAGAAATGTTAGAAAAATCTCAATGTAGATTGGTCCATTACACCAAAAGTATAAATAAAAATATCCCAATCCTGGAGACTCATACATTTTTGTGTCATTAAATGAATTCAGAATGGCCATCTCATTTTTCTAAAGCTACTAAATACTTCAATAGTCTGTCCCTTTTTTTAACATCTATTAACTAAACCCTGTAACTGGAAAAATAATAACCACTCATCAATATTTCTAAAAGATTTCTAGAGCAATGAGATCCAAGATAATAGAAAAAATTCTCCTTTAAAAAATAAACACAAAGTAAACCATTTCATTTGGTTTCTTGTGACTTGGGGAAAACGTTTAGCCCAAACCCCTGGATCACAGGGCCCACTACCTCAAACAATATAACCTTAGATATATAGCAAATGGTTGTGTTTACCAATGTGAGGTGAAGGCCTTCCAGCCTTCCGCTGCTGAGCAAAGGATTCAGAAGGATGGTCTCTTGAAGGATGGGGATGGAGGGAGACAAGAAGGAAGGGGAGGAAAAGGAGAAGTAAAAAAGGAGCAAGGTATATGCACCAGTACCCCTGACAAACTGGGTCATTGCATATCAAAATATATACTAGTTTTAAAAAGTTTTCCTAATAAAACAGTGAATCCATTTTAAAAAATAAGGCAAGGAAGTTCTTGGTCCTGCCTTCATTAGTGACACATCACTCAGTATAACCTAGGAGGAACTGATTTATACGATGAGTGTCGTGAAGCATTACTTAGGCAAGTCACACAAGAAGCCTGGATTGATTGAAAAGAAAAGAAAAAGACAAGGAAGGAGAGGAGAGGAGGAAAGGGGAGGCAAGGGAAGGGAAGGGAAAGGAAAGAGAGAAAGAGAGAGAGAGAAAGAGAAAGAGAAAGAGAAAGAGAAAGAGAAAGAGAAAGAGAAAGAGAAAGAGAGAAAGAGAGAACCTTGCAGTCAGTGCTCAGCTATATCTGAGATGTCAAGCATTTCATATTCTCTCTGAACTTCAGCTACAAAATAGGCTATGGCTACATGTCTTCTTATTCCACAAAGTACTTTAGAAAATCTAAGTAGCTCATGTGTGTAAAAGTGCTTTTTGTATAAGGTTTTATGCAAGAATTAGGGATAAAAATTTAAATCCAATCATGTCCCCATGCGAGCCATCTTTTATCTACCTAAGCTTCCATCCACAAACTACAACAGGATAACAAGGGTTACTCCCAACAGCCCTAATCCTTGAATACAAGAGTGATCTTTCAGTTCACCCTCCTTTGTACTAACACTCCTGAAATTTGTATTACTACTTGGGAGAGATAATTTTCTTCCAAGATGCACCAAAAGGAGTCCTCATCATACCCATATTGTATGTAACATACAAAGAAGGAGGTAGTGATTTATTGAAATAAGAGACTAATTCGCTTTAAAAGAAGATTACTAAAGTAAAATATTCATGATCTACAACAAAGACTGAAAGGGGGAGATGATAAACCAACATTCAAAGGAAAAACTATTATGATTCTTAATGAACATTAAAAAATGCATTTGTGACCTCAGCGGGCCTCGGATGCAATGTGTTCTATGTTAAAGTCGAAGCTTTTTACCTTGTTAGTGTGATCTGGAAGGAAATATAGCCAGCAATGAATGAAGCCAACCTTGTCAGGCTCTGCTTTCCTGATCCACCTACCCCAACAAGGAGGGCGTTTCCCCGAGGAGTACGAATGACTCGAGAGATCTATCATATGAAATAGAAAAGATATGCATTTGTCAACATGTACCATTTTTCCTACTTATATAATACAAAAATAAGACCACATAATCATTTTGGACAACATGGGCATCTCCAGGTTAGACTGAAGAGATGCTGGCTGAGGGAGTGCTCTCATTTCTGAAATGTAACAGTGTTTGAGATGCATTAGATAGGGTGAGAAATGTGGAGAACACCTTAAGAAACCAGGAGGACCCCATTCAGAAAGTCAGCACACAGTCCAGACTGGATTACTCTGTGTTTTCACGGGACTTGAGGTGTTCTTTTGGTTTCCCAGTGTAACTCTGTTTTCATATGAAAAACAACCAAAATTCAGAAGAATGTCTATTGTCTTGGTTACTTTCTTCTTGTTGCTGAGACAAAATACCTGACACTCAAAAGGAAGGAAAGAAAGGTTTATTTAGTTCATAGTTTGTGAAAGTTTCAGTCCATAATCAGCTGGCTCCGAGGCAGGGTGACAAGGCACAGGAGCAACACTTCAAAGTGACAAAAGACAGCAAACGCAGCAAGAGCAAAAGTGGGGCAGGGGGGATAAGCCTCTTCTCTGCCCTTATATTATAAGCAGGCTACCACCCCCTAGGCTGGGTCTAGCACTCACACTGTCTCCATGCCTTCCTCTTGCACAGGCTCAGGACCTTTACAAACTGAGGATCCTGGCCCCCTGCTGAGTTATTTAAACTTCTAAATTTCTCAAGTTGACACATTGTATCGACCATGACATCTGTCTTCAGAATACAGAGCATATACTTGATTAGAACATCCTCTACTTTTAGGGGGGAGAAGAGAGAGAAAGAGTTTAAATCCAAGGGAAGAAAAAATCCCAACATATGATATAGATGATGGAATTTTTAAGGAAAAAGAAAATACACATAAATATTCCTATTACTTGACAAAGACAGCAAGAGCCGAGCTAGCTATTAAGAACTGATTATGTCAAGAGGCCACTCCTTGCTAGTTAGTAGCCCCAGACCACTGCAAATCCCCTTCCTGGCAAAGACTGCACTTCTTTGTCTTTATTGGTGCTGAAGGAACTACTTAAACTATCAGGCTTCCTTCCCACCTAGAAAAGATTCAACAGAAAAGCCTTGATGATCGTCTCACCTTAGGTGATAATTATTTGTCTTTCTCTCCTGACTGTAGTTGTAGCCTGGATTACTGCTATGAAATTCATTTTCTAAGACAAATAAGAGAAATGGGGTAAGGACTTAGAAGAGGGTCAATTCTCTGTGACCAGGAATGCTTCCCAGGGTTCCTAGGGCTCTGCATTCTTCCAGGCTTTTTTGCTAAACATCTTTCCTCCACATTTCCCTCTCCAGCTGAAATACGTTCCATACCTGCTGTGAATGACACTAGATTTTGGTCAATCTTCCCCACTTCAGTGTGAATGCTGGGAAAAGGAGACGGGTGGATACTTAAGCTCTGCTGTCCCAGCTTCCTGCTTACCCCGGTGTGTGTCTCTTCTAACGTCATTGTGGGTGGAGGGGGTAGTATATCTGTCTTCACATCTTTCCCTGGTACAACTTCAACTGGCACAGACAAGGCACATAAAGACCTGCCAGAACCCACAAAAGAACCTTCCATCGTTTCCTTTGGTTGCCACAGTCAACCCTAAGTGTTTCCTTTGTTTGGCAGGGATGACTGTATCAGGGGTAAACATAAATTTTGTTTATTGGGTATTAAAGGATATTCATCCCACCATCTTTACTCAGAATTCAGTTGAGTTCCTATATTAAAATTCCCAGTTCCCAGTTTCTAGCACTGGTAATCTCTCAAAACAAATCTGACAAATGTAGAGCCATGAAAACATAGAAGGCTCTGAAGGCAGACTCCGAAAATTCATAATCTAGTTGAAAACAGATTTCAGGAAAATGAAGTCAAAGGAGACCCTCAAATGGGGCTACTTTGTTCTAAAATATGGGCATTTTCTACTTGCACTATCAAATATTTAAATATTAATAATGTTCCTCTTGCCTCACAGGTAGTCACACAATGGCAGGGGAGAGAGACAGATCCATGGAAACAGGGTAAACATGGAACACAAAAGGAGTGAGGACCAACAGGAGAAAACCAAGAAGACATCACTGCCTGGGGAAGGCAAGTCTCTGGCATTAATCTAGATCTTGAAAGGTGGATACAAATTCACTGTGCAAAGAAAGCAGCATGCTGGACAGCAGTTGGGCTACACTGCAGAATGAAGGAATAGAATACACAAAATTTTAGAGTTAGAAAAGGACTGAGGTAGAAACTTCAGGAGAGGGTAGGGAAAAAACAAGAGAAGAGACGGCAAAGGATTAGTTTAGGTTCACACTTAGGACTGACTGCTTAAATCAGAGGCAGTTCATCAAGTCTGTTGTGTGACCATCTCAGCAGTCATTTGTCCTGGGAAGACAGACGTGACTTCCAGATCTCAGTGTCTGGAGAGAAAACAGACTCTGCCCAACACAGTTTGGGCCAGGAATTCATATTGGTAGGCTGCTGTGGGGTCAGGATTTTTCCTGGATGATACTTGACAGGCCTGGCTCACCGGGCTGGATCATAGAAAGTTATCTGCAGCACAGCACAATCTCAATTTTCACCCAGGGAGCAAAAGATCTGTGAACTATGTGGAAAGAAAATTATTACTTTGATGAAAAAAGGAGCGAAGAAGCATGCTAGGTCTCAGATCTCATCCCTCTTGCTTGCAGATTTTATCTCCAATTCTGTCTCTTGGTTTCTATCTTGTCTTGTGACTAGGCCACAAATGTCAAAATCCCGGCTTTTGTGACAGTGTGCGTGTACTGAGTACAGAAAACAAGTATTGGGAGGATCTCCCTTGAAGATAGTAGGAATTCTGCAGAATTGGGGCTCAAAAATTCTGGCCATGGACACTTTCACTACTCCAGAGCAAACAAGCTAGAGGCTGAGGGCAAGGGAAGACACGGGCCCCTGATAGCACACCAGACACATAGAGAATGGTTCATTTTTGTCTGTGCAAAACATGGAAATAAGAGACTGTTCCAAAGAACTTGCTCAACCGTAAGACTCACATAAGTAACACCATCCTTGATGTGACTGATCATGAAATGCCAGGCCAGTCAGACTGCACCTCCAGCAGTCACTTTTTCATGAAGTTGCCTTTTGGCATCATTCCTTTGGAAAATGTTTTCCTATTTTTCCCTTTCTTTTAGTTATTAAATGTAACAGAATATCTATTCTTCCCAAAACACTTCATTCCTAACCACAAACTTAGAGTTCATTCCAAACCGTTATTGATGTTTGGCTTTGGGAGAATTTCAGGGCCCATTGTTGGGTAGAGGTGTCTCTAATAACTCACAGAGATGCCAAGCTGAATGCCCTCAAGTGGGGAGACTCAACCCCACTACAACCTCTCTGTCTTCCTCCTTTTCCCACATCTACACGAGCCTTATGGAAAGTCTTCCCTGGCCCACCAGCGGAAAAAGAAGCAGAGAGCTTATCCTCATTTTCAGAGGAAAGGCTTCCTAGATAATCTCTGGAACTTTCTTCATTTCTAAAATCCATTTCTAAATGACCACAGAAGATAATCTGTGTTTCTGAGATACTTCCTCATGGTTAAACCTAAGCAATGGTAGACAATGGTCTCAAATAGTTTTCTTTCTAAAAAAAACAGTACAGTTTGAAAAGGTAACTGATGTCAACAGAGACAATACCAATGACTGATTATAAGCAACATTATCTTATCACATTGATAAATTAGGTCACATAAGTTGTTAAGTCAAATAACACATTCACTTCTAACCTTTGAAAGTCAGTTGTCCTGGCAGTGGATACCAGAATGACTCCTATAAAACATAGAATGGACACTGTCCTTTTCAGGTGGACTTTATTCTAACAGAATTTTCCTCTGCTCAAAGCCAACTGTTTATGCAGTTTTTGAAATTATTATTTTTAATTGCAGTAAATGTACGTGACAGAAAATTTACCATCATAGTCATTCTAATGTAGTTGGTGTCATAGCACCAGGTGTGTTCACACTGCCATGCAACCATCATCATCACACAACTCCAGAGCCCCCTTTTGTCTTGAAGAACTGAAACTCTAGGTCCGCGAAACATTGACTCCCACATCCCCTCTCTACCCAACTCTGGCAACCTCCGTTCTATTTTCTGTCTTCGTGAATTTTAATACTCTAACTACCTAATGTGGGTAGAAGCTTAAAGCATTTGCCCTTAGCATCTTGGTTACTTCACTTAGCTCAATGGCCTCTAGGTTTTTGCACTACGTTTATAATAATATTCTTCACGTGATATAAAAATAAGCAGACTTTGCCTAAGCTTTGAACTCAGATGTCAACCACATTTATCCCATGTGATGAAAACACTGAGCTGGAAGCTGTGTAGCAACACTGAATAAAATTATCACATCACACATTAGAAATACACAAGCTCTTATTTTAGCCTATAAGGTGTGACATGTTGCATTCGGTTTAGCAATTAAATTGGAATATAGCATTGAGTTTACTTTTCAACTGAGTACTCTCCTAGGACATGCAATTGGAAAGGGGGGCAGGATTCTTTGTGAAGCAAAGCACCTGCCACTTCAGCAAGGAGCTACCTGGCAAGGCCACCGTACCTTGACTAAGTGAACCATCGCATCCTCAAAGAACACCATGTCCATGCCGGTGCCGCGAACACTCTCATTATACAGCCGCAGGAATGTGTTCAAACGCTCTTTCAGTTGATTGAAAGAGTCAACAGGCTCATAAATTTTGGGCACTTCAGCATCAGCCTCCTCAGAAGTTTCACCTTGGTGGGAAAGAAGAATAAATTATTTCTTCACTACCTTCTTAGCCCTAAATTAATACATTCATAAATCTGTAATTTATCATGGAATATAATACTAATATTCATCAAATGCCATATTACATAGTGGTACAAAAAAAGAAAGCAAGAAATAATAGAAGCATTCGGATTTTTGTGATCACATGCAGTGTTGGTTCTTTCTTGTCAAGAAAAACCTAATTTCAAATAATTTTGTGTTTACAAAATTCAATTTGTAGCCACAAATGAACACTGCATTTCAAAGATTTTCCCAAATATATGAGCTTAATGGCCAAGAAGGAAGTCAAAAAAGGTGAGACAACACCAAAAACACAAGAGAGGTCAAGAATTACCTGACTTTTTAACAAAAATAGAAAGAAAAAGATTATTACACTTGCTTATATGATTTCTATGATTCTAAACTCCCATTTGGTAAACATAGAAATGAATTTTATGGCATGGGATTGGAAGGTAGAGACTAAACATATTGAATTGTTTCACTGGGAAATGTATTAAAATCAACATACTTTTTAAAATTAAAAATTCATAATGTACAAGCTTAACACTCCCAGTACTGACTATGAAGTATAATGCTAAAGAAAAGACTGAATCACATATGAATAAATTCCCTAATGTTGGATATTAATTAACATTAGTAACCAAAGAAAAAAAGTAACACATTGTCTATTTACCCTTCTGAAATACAGGACATAAAATAAGTATAATAAATATGATATCTTCTAATTATATTTGCAAATACACCTTTATAGAATTTTGGAACATATTTGACTCGATTTAAAATAAAATATATCCACCTTCGTTCCAACTGCATAGCCAACAATGAACACCCTTTGGCACTTGTCACTTAGAAATCTTTGACAGCTTACACATTGTTATCAAAACCAGCCCGGGCTGCCTGGTCATTTCCAGTCACTTAGGAGACATAAATAATAGGTCTTTAAATAGGTCATTTTACATATGCAAATTAACTTAAAATCCATCCTCAGTATTAGAAGAGGTTATAATATCTTTCTTGATCTCACTTATTTCTGAGAGGAAAATAATTGGAACGGAGCCTCTTTTTGTAAGAAAAGTAATACATCTCCATTTTTCACAGGCCCAGAACCATAAAAGTTCGCCTTGACTTCACCCATCTCTTTCCAATTATACTCAGTGAATTTTCATATAATTTGGGGCTCCTCTCTTTCTTTTCAACAGTCAGATGACCTGAGTAATAATTATTCTTGTCATTTGTTTTTCCGCTTTCTTTCATTTGGCAGTGACGATGGCCGGATTACACTGTCCTGAAAACACTTCATTCATTTCCCCACAGTACTCAAAATGCACATATGTTCGTTTCTGTTCCTGCGAATAAGGATGTAGTTCAAGAGAGTTCCAATACATCCAGCAAACGTGTGTTGGAGCTTCCTCCAACTGGCCTCAGACAGAGGACAAGGCCTGGGTAGTCCCTCTACCCTCCTAGCTTCCCTAGACTACCTTAACACCAAACAGTGGCAAACAAAGCTAATCCATCTCTGCCCTCCATGATAACGCATTCCTCCTTTCATGCTGCATTCACTGAGTCCCAACAATGGTACGGGATTGTTTCAGTAAAGTCTTCTAAGCAGAAACTTAACCTCCCAAACTGAGACTCCTCTCTGGGAATCCTACTGGGAACTTCACTCTCTGCTTCAAGTTTACCTGTAGCTTCTGGGGCATCCCTCAAGAAATCCACAAAAAAAGCATCAATTCCACAATCCACCAGGAGTTTTTTCTCTTCGCCAAACTCTTCCTCCACCAGACTCACTAAATTCTTATCAAACCAGGTCACATCATCAGACACAGTGAAACGATCAGCTATCACACGTTTACATTCATGCTTCCACAGCTTTAACAGCACCTGTGAAAGGCAGGGTTTATATGTGTGATTAAACCCCACCATGCTGTAATTGGAAATTCAAGTTGGGATATCACAGAGATCATCTTTCTTGATGCAAAATGCAACACTTTAAAGAGTTTAAAATTTTAAAAATTGCTTTTCACATTAGTTTCACTCAAGTATATTAAAGAAAAGATAGGGTTTTTTTCTCTTGCAATCTCTAAAAGAAAATATTTCTAGGCAAAAACAAAATTCCTCTGATCAACCAGCAAACTAGATTCTATGAAAAGACCTTAAGTTAGTGATAAACAGTCCTTTTGAATAAAACACCTATATTCATGTGGCCAAAATATAGTGTATGAACAATCCTCAGACATACAACTTAGATATTACAAAGATAAATTTAGACACCTTTATACCTCAGTGTATATTAGATATTGTTATATTTGAAAATATACTTAAATGTGGTTAGATAATATGCTATGACATGGTATATTTCGTTAATACAAGTGAAGAAAATTTGTGGCAAAACAGTCTGTATTATTTGAACAAAGCAATGCCAAATTTAGATAATCTGTACAACACTCCTGTTCCTATAGCAAGAATAAAAAAATGTCTAAGCTCATCATTTGATATAATAGACTAGTAAAAATTTCTTACTTTTTTTTGCATTTTGCAAGTTAGAAGCTACTATTACCAATGATGAAACATTAGTCTATGGTCAGGATATTAAAGTTTAATAAAATATATTCAATGAGTCATTTAAGAAAATAGTTTATGATAGTGGCAGTTACTGGAACTGCTTGTGCTGTTAAGTACCTAAAATAGCTACTCAAATAGGAAACTAGTATTTAAGAAATGCATTCCATACTCCCACTAATTTATCAATACCTTTGAGGGGAAAAAATCAACTTAAAATATTCATAATTGCTAAACTGTCTCTTTGTTCTCTTTTATAAAGATTATGAGTTTTCTCCAAAATGTCTAGTCCTCAAGAGTTATGTTCCTTTGTAGTTACCCATTTCTGAGCATCTGGGGAAGAGCCAAGGGGTCTGAAAATCAGTACTTGGTGAGCTTAATGACAGTTTTGTTGGTAATTTACTACCTCTGTGCTTGCCCAGGAAAGTCTCCTAAAGTCCATTTGCTACTTTCTCAACTCCAGAAAGGATAAGAGAAGGATCAGGGGCTGTAACTCAGTAGTAGAGTGTTTACCTAGCATATGTGAGACCCTGGGCTCCAACCTAAGTACTACCAACCAAAAAAGCACAAAGAAAGACTAGGAGAGAGGCCAGCCCTCCCTCAGCTCTGTCATGTACCAGGCCTTGACATACAGGAGATTTACATAAAGTCTTGAGTTTGAAGAAATTTCTTAAAATCTGGGGATGGTCACATTTAAGTATATACACAAATGCTCACTTTTTAAATTAAATTAATTTTCTACCCTGCTGCTTCTTTTCAATTCTACCAACACACGTAATTCTTTTAGTGCATCTTGTAATATGGAAAGCAAAGATGATGGGGGATTAACAATAAAATGTTGCTTTTTTCATTCTAAATGTTGATAAAAATAGCTATTTTAAAGTTAAAATACCAAGTTTAAAATATGAAGATTATTTTGGAATAAAATGAATGACTGCTCTCATTATTTAGTATAAGAAAAATACCTTATGATGGGAAAACAAAGTTAACTGCTTCTTATATTCTACTCATTAGAAAATGATTGTCTGTACTATCTCCCTAAGCATAAGCCTAATTTAATCAAAATTTTCAGTTGAAATTTTCTAATGTGTTTACCTTTTCCCTACTCACATTAGTTGAAAAAAGAAATATGCACTCTGAAAGGACAAAAAAAAATTTCATAATTCATGTAAAAAAATAAATTAATAAAAATACTTAGGATTCACAATTAATAGCAACATTAATTGTTTTTGTCTCTCAAATATCACTCACATCTGGTTCTTTGATGACCTCTGAAGTAGTTTTCAGCATCCCCTGCCAGACCCTGGAAAGATCTCGAAGGTTAAACACATAATGGAATTTTGCAGGTGTAGGGAGCATTTTCATCTTGGTCACCTGCCATAGTCGGCGTGTCAGAGGCACTAACTTGGTCACCACATCTCTCACTTCCTCTGAGAAGCCCCTCTGAGAACAGTAGTAGCCTACTCCAATCACACCTGGAAAGGGAGGCAGTCACAGCATTTTGACTAATCATTCAAAGAAACGCAGTTAAAATGAAAAGCACTGTTAACATGGAATTTGAGCAAATGTAATTACACACTAACAGATAGCCACATATTGAAGAAATTACATTGTTTCTTTTTCAAACATCAAAAAAGTTACAGGTTCAAGTATGTCAGAATTTAAAATAATGAAGAGTTGGTTGAGAAATGCTACAGAGGGTTTGCGGATGTCGCTGAGTGGTAGAGCACTTGGCTAGTTACATATAAGCCTGTGTTCCATGCCCAGCACAGCAAAAAGAGAGAAAAAAAGAACAGGGAGGGAAGAGGACCATTGAATACCCTGGTTGCACTAATTCAATATTATTATCAGCAACACTGATAAATATGTAAAGTGGATATATAAAATGACAAATGAAATGTTTTCCAAAGTTCTCTAAGAGTTCACTATTGTGCTGCCTTCTCAAATATTTTAAAGTATTTTTATTCATGTGTATAATTCTGCAAGCAATAGAACAGTGATAGCCACCATCTCCTCTAATCTACTTTTCCCAAGTGTGGATAACTCAAATGTCACTCGCTTTCCAAATCTTGCTCAGCACTGTTTCCAAAGGCAAATGACTGCTACACTCTATTAGCCTACAGTGTTAGGATGGTATCTTCTGTCTGCCAGAAATTAATTAGGTTAAACAATGAGTTTTTCACAACAGCTTCAGAAATTATAAATGAACTCCTAAGAGGAAGGTGTCCATAACTTTCTACTATTTTTCTGTAAAGACTACTCCAAGATCAGTCATAAATGCACTTTTATTACTCAGTTGAATACAGATGGGTACCAGTTGGGCTAACAGCTCCTCAATTAAATTATGTGAATTTAGTTCATCAATAATTGAGTACAATCCTATCAATTATTCTGATGATCAGACTGGGGCTCTTTTCTGCCCTTATCTATCTGTAATTTCTTTAGTCAAAATCATTGCATGGGTTGGTTAAACTATCAGATATAGGTACTGCTAACATGGAATGATACTAACCAACCTTCCATGAGGAAACTATCTCATCTCCAAATATTTAACCTCCTCACTTCAGGAATGTGCAACTAATACTTAAATAATAGAATCAGGTAGAAAAAAGCCCACTAAATGCATCCAAACCAGTGCACATCTGTAATAAATCTCTATACAAAACAAAAAAACCCTGCTGAAAAGTGACGAAGCAATAAATAGACTAAGGCACCACCCAGTACTCTTTCTGGGTTGACCTCTGGTGGAAATTTTCTGGCAGGAACACAAGCAGATGTGCCACCGAATGGCACACTGACACGCATCTTACCAAAGATCTTGTCCATGGACGCCTCAGAGGGCAACGTGCAGTTAAATATGCAGAACTGTCGCTTGAGTCGCTGCGGGATGTCGTTGCGTCCACCGCCAGGATGGATCATGGCTGCCAGGAACTGCACGTCCGCGATGCTAGTAAACTCCCCAGGCTTCTCTAGGTTATAGAATCCATTCTGTTCCATCAGCTGCCGGACGATCTCATTAGTAACCTAAGAATGAACAACTTTCAGAATTAAAATGTCACTGCTTCTATTTCCCAGAACCTAAGTCTCTGAGGTTTTCTAAACAACAGGGCTTATTAGAATTCAGGAATTGAATGTTGAAAAGCAGAAAAATATTTACTCATAACAGAATAACCCAGTGATGAATTAAAGAAATAAAATGTACAACGGAATCAATATACCTGATCTCCCCACTCATTGATTATTGGCATATTCACATCATCAATAAAAATAGTCATCTTCTTTCCTGCAGGAGGGCCATATGTCGTACCCACGCGTTTATCCACATAGCTCTCTATTGTCCTCTGTTAAACAAAAAAGCCAACAGAAATGTCTATGAAAATGACACAGTGTACTTAAAAAAAAAAAACCTGGAACCTTTGGGTTGACAAGAATTACTTAGAAAAAATCAAAATCTCCTTAATTCTGGCAAACAAGTCCAGAATTACATAAACTAGTTTGCATAATGATGCCAATCTTTGAAAATCGCATTTAAGAATAAATGAAATTATAACAAGGTCAATTTTGAATGGAAGAGTCTCTCTCACCTATTTTGGGTTACTCTTGTACCTGTGTAACAGATCTATAACCCCCATTACTGAAAGGTCCCACTCCCATAAAAAGTTTCCTACAGTGAAATATTAAACAGGGCTGCAATCAAGGAACTTGTTCAGTTTGTGCTCCAAGCTGCAAGGCCTGTGCAACGGAAGGCTGCTGCCCCAGTGAGAGGATACTAGCTGGATTCTCCAGCCAGAACCACTCAGCACCACTGCTGTGGGCAGAAGCAGTCACACTGAATCATTTCTCACACACACACCCCGCCCCCACAACACAACAGAGAAACAAAGTCCATTTGGGTCTCCTCTCTTATTTCTGCATTTTGAGATTAGGTGACAGAGAGTCTGTGCTCTATAAAAATCTCTCTGGCAATGTGAAAAGCAGTTGTAGAACAAATGAAGGGGCTCCTGAAGTGACATGGAGGATGCACAGGCATCTCCAACTCCTGACCGTGGTCTTCTCATTCCCACACTACTGTGAGATGGAAATCACGATCATTTAAAATGCATGCACTAGATAACCAGAGTCTGGCCCATAGGAATGACAGAAAGGGTTTCAAAATTCTTTACACCTGAAACTCAAAATCTTAAAGCTTCATGCCATACCTACCACTGCAGGAACCTGCTCATGTATGATTTTAAATCATGTGAGGTATAATGTAGAAGTATGGGAAGAATTGGAGGTATAGTGAGATCAAATGAGTTTTCTACAGCCCAAACATTTTATTGGATGCTAAAATGTAAACCAATTAAAAAGGACTTTAATAACCAAGGTACAACCACAAAGTGCACCAAGATACAAGCAAAAATCCATATCTATCTTTGGGAATCTTCACAGTAATCACATTGTAAGTTTCCATCCTTGTTTTAATTGAGTAACAGCAAGACACAGGAAATATTTTCTCCATTTTAATAGAAATACATGTATATATATATATGTCACAACTCATTACAAAACAAATTTCCCATGAAATAGAACAATAGCAAAAAGCATTTCAGATTCCTTTGATATAAAAGCATACTGTTTAATGTACTAGTCTAAATTTAGCTCTGCTCTCAATGAATTTAAATGCAGAAGCCCATTAATAATCTCCCGACAACCCCCTATGGCAAACCAGACCCTTCCAGGCATGCTATGTCTGTTAATGAGAACTCTCCAGTGTGTGAAGATTTTACGACTCATGGGAGTTTCTAAAGATAAAAGCCACAGGTGGGGTAATTAGAATGATACCGAGAGGAATACCCTCCTACCTGCCTTTGTTCACCTTTATCATGAGTCTAATTTCTTCACAATGACTACTAAATTATGGTCCTAAAAGACCTAAGTTGAAAAAAGCAACAGGAAAAAAGTAACATAGCTTGTGAGCTTGGAAGGTGAGACTTTCTTCTGGTTTTAGGAAGTGGCCACCCACACTATAGTTATCCAGTGAATCATGGAGTTTGATGAAAACCCCAAATGGCCTGAAACAAAATAATCACACCTTCTAATGGAGGTGTTTCCTTGGCATCTCCAGCTGGACTTCCTCCCATGGAAGTTCCAAAGCTCCACTACACCCACATATCCAAACATAAACTTATTCTTAGTAATCACAAAGTTTGCGTCCCTCCTGGGTACTCATATCAGAGATCTGCACCAATTACCTAACTGCCTCTCCAAACACTAGCACAGCTAGTGTGGCTAAACTCTATCCTATGTCCCCATGGGAGACAGGTGACTTGGGCACTCCAATCCTGAGTGAGCCTTTTTTTTTTGGAGGCGAAGTCTCACCAAATTGCCCAGATGAGCTTGAATTTGCAACCATTCTGCCTCAGCCTCCCCCAGTGCTGGAATTATACATATGTACCACCCTCCTCAACTCCCATGCCTTGTTAAAGTATCTCCTCCTTTGCAAACAATAGCATACCCTTATTCAGTTATTCATGTTTCTCTCAGGGGTCACTATCATAGTCTCTTAAATTGCCATGCCTACCATGAGCCAACCCTAGATACTTCTTTATAAATCATTCAAAACATCTACATTATGTGACTTAGACTATGTCACATAATATATCTGTATTATATCATCTAGAATTTTCTGTCTTCCTCCTAATGCAGTGGTTTGAGTATGCACAGGGTGTCCCAAAGCTCCACGTGTTAAAGGCATGGTTTCAAGTGTGAAGTGCTGGGAGCTGTTGTGGATTTTTAACAGAAGGAGCCTCGCTACCACGTAGTGCCGCAAGGAAGTACACCCTTGATGGAGATTACGAGATTGTGAGTTTCTCTGTGTTTCTTGCTTCACGGTATAAGCGATTTTTCTGCCATCTACCACCATCAAAGGTCAAAAGCAACAGGGTCACCCCGTCTTGAGCTGGACCTCAAGAAACATGTGCAGAATATACCATCTTTTGTGGTGAGTTGATTATCTTGGATACTTTGATCTAGTCACAAAATTCTGACTAATTAAATCCATCTGAAGAATTAGTGATGGTCTTTAGAGTGTGCTTCTGCCCATGTTCTTCCCCAGCTCTTCGCATTGCCATTCCCATCTCATCTATTTTCTTGGTGATATTAACCCTCATGCAGTTAATAAAACCCAGGAGGTATATTCACTTATTGTCTTACTTTCTGATCCCCTCTCAAGTGTAACGAGTGCAGGTTCTTTGGTAGTCTAACTCCCCAGTATATCCTCAATGTCTAGACAAGTGTCAGGCATTAAATATTTTTCAGTAAAATATTTGATATATAAATACAAGAAACCCAGAATCATCCTTCACTTTCTCTCTCTCCTATGCTTTTCCTCTGGGAACGGCCACTCACCTGACCAAGGTGTGACCAGTCTCCCCTCCCAACCACACTGTGGATGTATCCATGTCATTTCAGCTCCCACTTCTCTGTCTTGGTCCAGCCCAACCTACCTCTCAAGAAGTTGCAGCAACCCTGTGCTCTCCCTGCTCTCTGAGCCCAGCCCCCTCTCCTGCCCACCTCTGTTCTCCAGTCTAAAGCCAGAATGAACTTCCTGTGGGTATTGTGACCGTGCCCCATGCTCCAGGCTTCTCATTAGTGACTTTGAAGGAGTCACTGGCTGCTCACCCCTCCAGCCTCACTTCTAGACTGTCCTTTTGAGTTTCTTTGCTCCAGTTTCTCAACGTCTTAATTAACTCTACCGTAGTCAGATAAAAATAAAACACACACCATGAAATGACGCTCATCCCACAGGCAGACTTACAGAGCTCATTATGGGAATCTTCTTTATATATTCCTTAGACTAGCCACGTCCAAAGCCCCCAAAATCCCTCAGGATTAGCATTAGCCAGACACGGTTTGTGAAATATTGACTTAGCATGAGTGACCTTCCAGAAATGTCCCTTCCTTTGGGCCAGTTATTTATTATTTAGACATTGAAGTCTCTAATAGGACTGGACTAAGGGCAATCTATGCTTCTCTGGGAAAAAACAGTAACTTTACTCTAAAACTGAAGAATCTTAGTTGACACAGCATCATCTTATGCAATCTATAGACCCTAAACAAGATTCCGACCTCATTGTCTGTCTGCAGAGCCACAAGACACCACCATTACTCCCAGTTGTAACAGCAGTGTTTTAAGAAATAACATCTAGGTAATTAGAAAACCAAGTACTTCTTGGAATGGAGGTAAACAATGTTCTCATCCTTTGCTGTAAACTGGAAGACCTAAATCCAGTGGCAACTCAGTTTTCTGAATTTAATTTCTTAATAGACAATTCAGCTTTTTTTAACTTCTTAGGATAAATATAATAGAAATATTAAAGTTCATATAAACAGTGGACAACTTTTATTTCTCTAATTCCCTAAAGAAATTAGTCCTTTTCTCCTCTGGGCTTTACAGCCCTTAGATTACAACACAGGTAGCACTTACCATGTAGCTGTACTAGGTTGTGTATATGTCTGCTTCCCTAGCCAGACAAGGGAGGAACACTGCATTGGAAGTAGTATTGCCAGGCTCTGGTATAACTGAGGAGTTTGTGCATTGCCTCATCCTTGGATTCACTATTTACACAATTGTCTCCATGAATGAAACAACACAAAGTCTGCATACTGACTTTACACAACAGCTCTGGGTTTAAACACAGAAAAGGAGAGGTTAACTTACTTCTCCAATGTATTAGCCTTGAGATTTTAGAATGTGTCAAGATATTTCTGAATCATAACACAGACATGTAAATATACATAAATTTTATATACCTATGTATGCACATTATATACAAAGATAGATATACACACATACAAGAAAGGATTATACACAAATGATGTAAGAAAGAAGACTTGCTGAACTTTATGAATTAAAAAAAATATAAAGGTACTTTGCTATTTCTATGTAAACCTAAGTCATTTTTCATAAATACCATATGCAATCAAATTGAAATGCAACATATACTTAATTTTAGGCTTTCATATATGTACTATTAGCTAACATATAAAAGTAGAGAGTTTGTGCTCTGCCTTAATACCTTGCCATTTTCTTGCAATTCACTAAAATCGAATGAAAGCAGTCTTACATTAGCAAACTCTAAAGTGCTTGACAGTAATTCTAAAATGTAAAATTCTATATCAATAATAATGTGAAAAATGCAATGATGCATAACTGGAAGTTAAAAAGTACACAGTGCACCAAATGATAAATCAGTCAGTTGCATACTAATGTGGCTAAAGAAAGGGCACTGGAAGGAGACCAACAGAAAAGCAAAGGGGACACGTGAGGGTTGGGTGTCTAGCTCAGAGCCCAGCACCCACTCGCCAGCTGAATTCAGGTAATGTTTAAATGTCCTTCCACCAAGTGCATTACTACAAAGAGTTAAAAGCTGACATTTTAAGAGGGCTTTGCCATTAAAAAACACGTACACATACTATCTCTTTGAATCCTATTGAAATTAGTCTTCAAACTGTACTCTGTAGCAATCTCTAAGACAGTGGGGACCCTTGCAGCCAACAAAGACAAGTCTGAAAGTGGTTTCAGGAGCCCAGCCTCAATTTTACCAATGACTGTTCCTGGTTATATGTCTTATAGATTGATTTTCTGCTAAGATGTCATTTGGAAAAGTCATTCTGCAACTGCAACAAAAAGTGAAATTTCTTTACAGACTTTATGTGTTTCACTTTTAAAAATTAAAATCTCTGCCTATGCAACCACTTGCAAGGTGGCTTATTGTACTTCAAAACTTTTAAGATTACTTTCAGAAGAAATCGATTGAGAAGATTATGTAAACTTCCTTTTCTCCTGTCTTCTCACTTTTCTATATTTAAATGTTTAAAGAAATGGATTACACTCAGAAATAGGAAAAATGCATTAAAACAATGTTATTTTAGAGGAAAAGTGAATAATTTCCCCCTTTTAAAAAAGTATCTTAACTAAAAGGAATACCTGTTTACTGGAGATCTGTGTGCTTGTTTGTGCAGACTACATGTCTGTACAGGTACCGATGTGAAACGGTAGTAGTTTTAATCTGAGACGGTAAAAGTCAATTGCACTGCCCCAGGAAAAAAGGATCAAACTATCACCTTTCTGATAAAACATGAGAAAATGAGGCAATGATAAAAAATAAAGAGAACCCTTGTGAGAACAACCTGGCTGGGAACAGATGAGCATTCTTTTTTTTGTTTTTTTTTTAATTTTAAGGATAATAAAACCCAACCAAACAGAACAAAATAAAGCCAATCAAAACAAAACAGTGAAACTGGTACAGAACTTTGAAGCAGGATAATAGGAAAACAACAATGACCACTATAATATATCTTTGTTGGTTTAATGAAATCAAACCAAAACAAAACAGAATAAAACCAATCAAAACAGAACATTGAATAAAGCAAAACAATCAGAACAAAAAGAAACAGTGAGAACAATATTGGACCTCAAAAGCAAGCTGGAAGAAAATCCCCCATATTTGCAACATTGCATGCTGTCATCCTCCCAAGAGATGCTGAGACTGCTGGCCCACCAAAGTCAAAGTCAACCAAACAATACAAGTATTCAGTTTTTTTGTACCCCAGTTGCTATTAACTCAATCTGTCCTCTGAACTAGGCTGTTACTTGGGAGCAGGGTGAGGGGGTCTTGAAGCTTGCATGGATTACCTTAAAGGATGGTTGTTTGGCTTCTTGGACTGGGAGGAGCCCACCAAGAAGCCAAACAGCAAGTCTTTCTGGTAAGCAGATAAGCATTTCTTGACCTGACAGTGGACCATCATGGTAACAGACAAGAGATGGACAATATTTTCTCCTCTACAATTTCAATTTGGTTGGGATCCAGATAAGTGGGAAATGTAGAGACAAATGCTCTGCTCCATCAGCCCTATTTAGTATGAATGACTGAAAATTACAGTGAGAAAGTTAATTACAGCAGTTTAGCTAATTGAAAGCTTTCTAAAACTAATGAGTCTCGCCTAACAGAGAGCCTCCATACTTAGCAGTCAAAATAGCTCAGGCACAGAACAGACTCATGATCCTATGATACTTCTAAACAGGAGAGGAAATAGTCCCAGAACAACTCTACCTTTGGCCTAAAGGAGCAGAAAGAATCTGGTAACAGCAGTGTGAGTTGAATAAGGGCATGCTAAAGAAGGTGAGTTTTATGTGTCCAAAGCCTGCTTTATCATTTACCTAATTATTATTCATCAGTATGGCATCACTTTTAGAACTATTTAACGTGGCTTGTGAATTTGTGTACCAAACAATAAACAGGCATTTTCCAGGAAATTATAATAAATATCTGATGTTAAAGAGACACTGACTACAGATCTTTACTACCTTACTTAGGTAAATATCAGTTGTCAACAAAAAGTACAGTGAGAAGTCTTATTCAATTGCAATTTGGCTGTTCCTTCTTAACTGGAATCCTGATAGCCTTAGGATCTGCTCAGTAACAGGAATGTCTTTCTTATTCATTTGGTCCTGGACCATGAAAGGACCGTATTCATGAGTCCTGAGTCTCATGACAGTCCAATCGTATTATTAGAAGGTCTGGATTTTAGGCAGCCAATAAAAACTGACCTTCCAGAAGAGAAAAGGTTTGGAGATAGAGCTCGGCTGATGATTTAATCAAGTATACCTATGCAATGAAACCCCAATGAAAGCTCAGTGAGCTTCCCGGCTACTGATGTGTCTGGTGGATAACACATCATGAGAACAAGAAAAGTTTGCACTTGGAACCCTCCTAAATTTTGCCCTATCTGCCTTTCCTTTGGGCTAATATTGATACTTTGCTTTTATGAGAAACTGTAATATTAAGCACAGTACTTCCCTGAATGTTCTAAATCATTTCATTACTTATGAAACCAGAAAATATCATGGGTCAAGTGATCTTAATAGACACGTGATCAGGAGTGTAAGGGACCTGGGCCTCCCTGAGCTTGCACTTGGTCTCTGAAGGAAGGCAGTCCTGTGAGAAACTGTATCCACAGCCTAGGAAGTCTGTGTTGATTCAGTTACTGTCAGACTTACATGCAGGCCTAAACATTTATGGCAGTTTCAAAAAGTGTGAATAGCTAAATAATTATGCTACATAATTGGAAAAATATCACACTTTGATTTTTAAAAACCTTGATCCTCAAATAAGGTTAGAATCATTCATTCGAGAAAATGTTCTCCTAAATTATAATTGACAAAAGTTTTTTCAGTAGAAAGTAGTATCAACAGAACATCTTTAATGCTGACATCTTGCCAGCCTAGGATAATTCACTATGCGGCTCCCAAAACACAAAAATAACACTACTGTGTCTCTGCACTTGGAGGTTGACCTTTCATCCCGATCTTCCCATGAACACACTGTATAAATGTTACTCTGGGTGGCTTGCAGGCTAGCCAGTATTGGAAATTCTGTCTCCAACTGAGGACTCTAATGAAGTTGACAGTCCTTTTTAGAAATTTAATCAATGTTAGACACCTGCACTCTGCTGTCGCCAATTATATCAGATGATAAAAAGTTGTGACTTAACCATGCCCTTAACCATTTTCACTGCTCTGATAATTTCATCTCAACAACTAAAGGACAAGGAAGTTCATCAATAACAAAGTTTTTTTAAGTTTAGTCTTCTCTAGATAATTCCCTTCTGTTTATAATTTATGAGGTAAATCTTTTTGATAAAGTATTTATGAACTGATAAAAATATGATAGATCATCTGCAAATGTTTGAATTTTGAACTGACATTTAAACTTTCTTCTCTGGCTACAATAAAGCCTTGCACAATTTTGGACCAATAGAAAAAAATAGCCACTGTAAAAAAAGCAATGCAAATGTGAAATGTTTTTATGTCATTCCAATGTGATGTGATGTGATATGTTAGGACTGAATATTTTATCTACTAAAAGTCTAAGATATGATGCTTTATTGCAGTTGCTCATGGGAGCTTTGTTAAAGCCCATCTTGGAAGTCAGGGAACAACAAAATGAGAATGGCAATGTAGGAACCAGAGGGGTGAAGAGGTAGAAAAGCTAGAATGGAAGAGAATTCAAATGGAATGAAGAACAGATCAAGATTCTTCCATGGTAACACTCTGGAGTGGAATCATGGGGAAGTGAATTACATAGAGGTAACAGGAGCCCAAAGAAAAAGATATGTATTAGGCAATAGATAGATAGATAGATAGATAGATAGATAGATAGATAGATAGATGATAAATAGACATAGATGATAGATATGATAGAGAGAGATATGATAGATGATTGATAGATAGATACATAGATACATAGACTTGGATTCAAGAGAGTTCTACAAAAATTGATTCCAAAAGCTCTAGTCTAAAAGCCAGACAAACAAAAATATACTAAGAACAAAATCAGTTCTAGGTAGGAGACGAAATGGTATTTCTTTCAGTTTGGGATTTCCTATTTTCACAGACTTATATTTTGAACAGTTCTGAGACTTGTGGAACCTCATGTATGCTTTTGATTTTGCCATAATTTAAAATTATATGTCACAATCCAACCAATGAGAGATTCTATTTCAGGGAATAACAGAAGTAATGAAAGAAATGTCAGGAATATTTCACAGCTATGGAAGTTCAGGTGAGACTTAGTGAACACCAGCAGGTAAATGAAACTGTGCTGTGAGCCTTCCACTGTGGACCATGCACTTGTCTTTGAATGAGCTGCACCAAAAAGCCAGTACCTGAAACATCAGTGGGGTGGTTGCCGAAGAAAAGTTCAGGCTTTTGATCATGTGATTTTCAGGATCATACTTGGACATGAATCCTTTGATTATGACAGTTTTGGCTGTTCCTTGTTCACCTATTAATAGCACAGCCTAAAACAAAGAGGTTAGATATAAATAAAATAAAATGCCATGGGCTGAATTATGCCTGTCACCAAAGTTACATATTGAAGCCTCCATCCTTGAAATCACAGAATGCGGCTGCATTTGGAGACAGGTAAACTGAGGCCTTAAGTGGACCTCATCCAGTCTAATTGGTGTCCTTATAAGAAGGAAGTTGGATATGCAAAGAAACACCCGCAACGCACACAGAGAAAGTCCATGGAAGACACGGCAAAGTACCCTCTGGGAACCAAGGAGCACACCTCAGAAGAAACTAGTCCAACCCTGCCAGCACCCTCACCTGGTTTGGTCTGGACTCCCAACCTCCAGAACTGTGAGAAAAAAATCTCTGTCAGTGCAGCCATCTGGGCTTTGGTACTTAGTTATGCCAGTTCCAGAAAACCAGGTCACCAATCAAAAGGGAAGGATTTCTCTTCAGAAAAGTGAGCCAAAAGCCATTTTGCTCAATACACAAAAAATCAATGCTACATATGTCTTATGGTTATTCTGCTTGAATATTTTCAATAGGGGATGATAAAAAGAATACATTTCAGTCATATTTTCATTTCTTCTAAGTGGCAACAGAAACCATTTTCAAATAAATGCAGGTGCTCTGTCCTTTCAAGAGACCTTTTAAAATAACACTATTTTTAGTAAAAGTTTAAAAATCATACCTTGCCCTGTTTAGCAATGGTTTTAATTAGAAAGTCAGTCCTCACATTGTCAACGTTTGGCACCAGAATGGAGCCGTACTCCGGGGTGGAATCAGCCGGATACACGTACTCCTGGGTGCATGTGTTCCAGTGCATCCAGGTACCTGAGACGGGCAGAAAACAGTCACACCTTCCTATCAGTAACCTAACTCCTACCTGTAAGGAGCAGACAGCACTGAAATCTCATGAAGCCACTATCCCAGTAGCCCCAGCAAGCTAGCAATCACTAAAACTAGAGATCCCAGTACACAGGTTTAACAAAATTCTCTTGGTCAAAATTTGTGAAGTGGCAGTATTAGGAAATATGAGAAAAACTCTTAGAATCATGTTATTTAAATATGTAGGTTTTCAAAAATGTACTGTACATAAATATACAGAATATTGTGCAAGTAGCAGATACCTAAATTCATTATTTAATGTGTAATCTCACAAACTTTTCATTAAGCTTTTAAATATTGTAAATATACCTTTACATCAGTAATATATAACTGCATATATATATGTGTGTGTTCCATATAGATGTGTATGTACTCTACGCAAATGCACAGTAAGTAATGATAAAGTATATAAAGCAGTATTGATACATAATAAATATATAGACATATATAGGTATAACATTCATTTGGTAAAAACATCTCAGAGTTTGTAATTTTTACATAAATTGCTGACTATATTGAATGAATGTCTGAAATGGCTCTGATAGAGACACCTTTCCAATGTTCCTTAATTCATTAAAACCCCATCACATAGAATCTGCAACCACGGGGGAATATGCATGTGGCACACAATGCTTTTAAACAGAAACAATTCCTGTATTAGCTTTCTTTACACATGGACATTCTTGGCTTTTAATTTTAATTTTACAGCTGAGAGTTTACTCCCATATTTAAATATAGATAGATAGATAGATAGATAGATAGATAGATAGATAGATAAGACTTAGATGATAGATAACAACTAGATATAGATGATAGCTAGATAAATACATGATAGGCAGATAGCTATAGATAGATGGTAGATATAGACAGATGATAAATGACAGATGAGACAGAGAGAGAGAGAGAGAAATAGGATAAACCCTCCACCCTCAGTCACATCCCAGAGGTCTGGCCAGCCTGGCTCACCATCAGGTCCCACGAAGTAGTCAAACATGCTGTCCCCCGGGTCCACCTGCGGGGGCAGGTGCGCGGGCTGCGGGGACCGCGAGCGCAGCCCCAGCTCCAGCCGGCGACGCCCGTCCACCTCCAGCATGGCGCCCACGCTCCACATCAGGGCGAAGACCAGCAGCCTCCCCAGGTGCTCGGGCCCAACCTCCCCAGCCTGCTCCTGGGAAAGCAAGAGCCATCCTTTGTGGGATTACTTGATTTTCACACCCAAAGTTTGCCAAAGGAAACACTAAGTGCAGGAAAGACAGAAGTTTTTCCCAAGAATGCAGGAAACAATGAAACCAAAATGGGGCACAGATGGGGAGCTGCTCTCTAGGAATAACCAACTGGTTTTCAAAATAAGTGATGGATACTTTTAGATGTGCTTACTGACCAGCACCAAACCCACAGCTTGACAGTGTGAAGCATCCCCCGCCCCCACACCCAATCTCATCTCAAATCCCAGGTTCTCTGCACCGTAGGGCTCAGCCAATAGGGAGGATATTCCACACGAGGGGAGCTGCTCACCTTGGGCGGGATCAGGCCTTGCAGCACACTGATGCTCTGCGCGATCACAAAGGCCTCCAGCACCTCCATCTTGTACTCCAGGTTCTGAACGCTGAAGCGATACAGGTCTGGGAAATACTCGGTGTACAGCTGGCGCAGAATTGCAGCTTCCTGAGGTGAGCGTTTCTTAAGGAAACCCTGTTAGTCCACACATGACTGTTAATTAGACCTCTGAGCACACCACGTGGATGACCGTGCTGCAAAGAACTATCAATTCACAATGACAGAACTCATAAGTAATGGCTGTAGGTTGATGATTCTCCATGTATTGCATTTATTCTTCGGTGCAGCTCTCTGAGATAGGAGCTGCTATTATCTTCCTTTTGCAGATGAGGAAACTGAGACTGTGGGACATGAAGTAACCTGGTCAGAATCTCATTGGACCAGTTGGTGGGCTGCTAAGCTAGAATTCAAACCCAGAGTCTGGCTCCAGCATCCACATATTTAGCTCTTACTTATGTATATATTCAGGTTTTGAAGCCATGATGGAGAAATGGTCCTCAATCTTGACTAAAATAGGGTAGAAGAAAACAAAGCAGCATATCTACATGGAAATGACTTAGTGGAAGAAAAGGAAGTAAAAGATGAACAAAGGAAATCCACAGCCAGATCTTTTAAGTGGCAGACAAAAATTTACAGTTCCTTGTTTCTTGTACTTTTTTTTTTTTTTTTTTTGTGCTGGAGATTGAACTCACAACCTCGAGTTTGCCAAGCAGGCACTTACACGTCTGAGCTAAACCCCCAACCCCACTTTTTCTAATTTAATCAATAAACAATGTAGGAAAATATCAAAGAATATTCAAGAAAATGAGAACTTAGTTCACTTGGGGAGTTCAAAGTTACGAAAATGCATGTCATTCACAACAAAATATTATAAAAAAAAAGTTCTTAAGATGAAACAGTTCCCTTGCATTAAGAAACAATCAAAGGCTCTGAGCAGAAGCAATAAAATGTCAATTCTGAATTGTTCACGAAGCCATGAGTTTACCATGAATTTACTTCCACAAAAACAGGCTATAGTACTTTCAAGCTGATGAGACAAAAAATGACATCCACTTGGGATGGATCACCAGCTTGGCTGCCTGGAGCTGCCAGAATCCTACCCACACCCTTCTGGAAGTATTTTCCTTGTAACACCCTCTCAGAACCACCCTGGTCTGTTTGGAACATTTCCAAGTCAACACTTGGTGAGTCTTGCTGCCTCTGAATCATGTCCAAAAGAGAACCTCATTTTTAAAGGTATATAAAATATTACTAGGTAGATAAAGCATCAATATAAAGATCCTAGTCTGCAGCCTCAGTCTGGACACATTATAATGAAAGTTTTTTTTTTAAAGAACAAACTCTAAATACTCACTACATTAGAAGTATAAAAGAGTTTTTCAAAATTCTTTGTGAAATTGAAATATTTTGGGGGAAAAAAATCACATCAGGATTGACTTGGAATGAGCTGTGTCTTTGGTCACCAAGCATGAATATATATGGAAACACCTATTGTGCTGCTTTTCAAACAAGTTGTGAGTCTTCTACCCAGGTTCTTCTTTGGTAGAACTGGGGTGTGACCTAATCAACTGTTAATTGAAACTGTGGTTACTTTTGCAAAGCTGGTGCCAAGAACTGCTGCTCATTACTTTCCATAATGGGCAGACAATTTAATTATGAAATATGAATTCTTTACAAGTACTTTTAGTGACCCATTCACCCATGCAGGTATCATTTTGTCACATAATCCCCTCCTTCACATCTTCCCCTTTACCCAATCTAAGCCCTTTTGTAACTCAAGAGTTCTATAGCTGCAGAAAAGACATTAATAATAATGTTGGAATACAGCCACATAGAAATGAAAGTTTAAAAATGTAATGACAATATACAATGAACATGTATTTTATTTAAATCAAGAAGTGTTTGAGCAAAACTGTCTTGAAAATAAGATACAAATGAAAATAATAAATTTGATTGACTATATTGAAAATGTTGCCACATAACTGATCTAATAAACATCTTGCCTTACACTACAGTATTGATTTAGTAAAATGTGTAGGTATACAAGACATTTCACTATAACCTAGTTCTAATCAATATACTCTAGAACATATTGGCTATTGTAAAATAATATACCTCATCATGAATTGAACAGATAACATCTCAAATATTGCTTCCAAATTTAAACTAAAAAAAATATTAGGACTATCAATTCTCATGAAAATTCCTTACACAAAACTTTAACAAGTTGTCCTCAACTTATAGGTTAAGATGGTTGTTCACAAACTTTACGCGAATGAGTTTTTTTTATAATATCATGAATCCCAAAACTGATCAAAGTTACCTATGCAGACCTCAGGCACAGGTTGGTAGGATCACTGATTCACATAGGGCTGGTAATTACCCAGAAATCACAGTTCTAAAGTGATTAGAAGAGGACTCAAAAAGTCTTTGAGCAGCAGAGTTTGAAAATCCCTGTGCATTCAAGGATCTTCCAGAAACATTAGCATAAAATTCAATTACACTGCTGGCTGCAGGAAAACTGGTGCACATGCTCAAAGAATGCTAAAGGATCTGTTTCCCTTTTTAATTATACAAAAGAAGGGTTCAATCATACCTCAAGAATAGGGCTCCAATCAAGGATAGATGAACTCATAAAAACCATGCCATTTCTTGAGACGGTAGCAGGAGAAGCATTGTCAATGTTATGAGGTTCAAAAATGATCTTGCAGTTTGGAGCCATAGGAATCCGATCACCATTAGCAAGAGTTAGGGTTTTATTATCATCCAAAACAGAATTCAGATTTTCAATCCAGATGGCATCAACTGGACCATCAAGTACTATCCAGATATGTTCCCCTAGAAAACACCACCAAAGTGGGGAGGAGGCATCATATAGATAGATGCATGTATAATATAGCTGTAAAGCTTAAAGAAGTACTATAATTTGAGATTGTTTTCATTAGTTTTAAATAAAGCTTTGCTTTCAATGATTATTTTAGCACACAGGACATTTTAAGTTCTTTCTGTAGGTGGAGGATAAGGCCTATAATCAATGCAAAAGTTATTTGTTCATTGAGCAATATTCATGAAGCACCACTTATGTGTCATAGTGCAGCATAGCTGGGTTCTGGGGATCCCCTACTAGGATCTGGGGACACTGTGAGAAATTAAACAGTGCCCTACCTTCAGAGAGCCTATATTCTGAAGGACAACCAAGAAATGACAACCAAGGAAATGACCAGAGCAAAAATATAAAAGAATTAAGCAGGTCAAGAAGAAAGAGCATTGTTTTATCAATGGTAGTGAATAAAATAATCTGGAAGGAGAATAAAATAATTGAAAATTCTAGCGATAGAATTTTCCAGACAATGGGAAGAAGTGCAAAATTCTGAAGCAGGAACAAGACTAGAGTAACACAACAGACAGAATGTTTTTATCCTAATTAATTTAAATTGTTGAAATTCTAACTCCCAAGGAGGTGGGGGTTCTAAGAGCTGCTAGGTAATGCAGGAGGAGACCCCCATGAGTGGAGTTAGTGCCCTCACAGAGGAGAGAGCTCCACTGCCTCTTCTGCCATATGGGGAGACACAGCAGAGGAGTTCAGTGGTCTGCAACCCAGGAGAATTGTTTCCCCAGGAGCCAGCTTTGCCAGCACCCTGATATCAGACTTTCTGCTTCCAGAACTGTGAGAAATAAATGTCTATTGTATATAAGCCACCTAGTCTAGAGTGCTGAAGCATAGTAGACCAGAGGAACTAAGAAAAGTGAGTATGTTCTGAGAACAGTAAAAGGTTGAACGTGGGTGGCAAAAAGAGAAAGGGAGAAGTTCATGAGTGCAATAGAAAAGACAGGTGAGGCAAGACGGACAGAGCCATGAATTAAATTCTGGTTTGCACATATTAATGTCCAGTAGAGATCCCAGGAGAGTTGCTGAGTGGAGAGCTCCAGGGAAAGGTCAAGGCTAGACATTAATGAGGAAGCCATCGGCTTAGAGATTGCATTAAAACCATGGGATTGGGTAGATTTCATCTGGATAGGTGCAGAAAGATGCAGGAGAGCCAAGGAGCAAGGTGATGCAGCATTTTGGCTTGGCGGGGTCTCCTCTGTTGTCTGCTTCCTCTTCCAAACATCTCAATAAGGCAGAGATGGGAAGGGAGTCCGCAGGCTGTGGGATCCCTACAGCCAATGGAAGGGAGCTGAGAAAGAGGCGTGATCAACAGTGACAGATGTCATTAGGAGCAGGACTCAGATGAAAACAGGCAGTCTATGTTTGACAAGCTGGAAGTCACAAAAGTCCCTGATAGCATCATTTCAGAGGGACACTGGGACAAAACCTGACAGATATTATTTAAGAAGACAACTGAAGGTAGATAAAAAGGACAGACACAGCAGAATGCCCTACAGCAACACAACTGTAAATATAAGCATTTGACTCTGATTTCCTAATAACTAGCTCCTCTTACCAGCATTGTGACCACCTTTTTGTGCTTCTGACTGCTCTTTGCTATTCAATCACTGTGAACGTTCTATTTCAAGTGCAATGTTCTGAAAATTCTAATCAAGCTCACTGAATTTGCAATGAGAGGGAAACAGTGATCTAATCGTGAGTCATATATGAAAGGGAACACTGCTTCCTTTTTATGGGGAAAGGAAAAGCGCTTCTCCAACCTATTCTTTGAGGTAATCTTTGGTCACAGGAAATGCATTTACATGAATTTATATTCTGAGACCACTGGACTCACTTTATAGCATCTATGTGTGAGAAACTCCTCAGACTGAACTGCTAGCCTTTGATATGCTTCTTTAAACAGCCAAACACCAGGGTCCATCTACATTCTAGTTGAATATTGACTCCTTTTTTGATATATACAAATTTCTCCCCAAAGAAACTCATCTCCCTTGTGTTAATAGAACAGTGTTGCTTTAAAAAAAAATAAGCTATACTTAAATAAAAGTAACATTTTAAAAATACTCAGCAAAAATACTTATGGTAAAAATCACTTTATTCAATGCTATCAATTTTCCTTAACAGCTTTTTTACATTTACTTTATTCTAAGGATACAGAAATGTTATTTCATCGCAGGGATACAGAAATGTTATTTCAATACTATGTTTTTTAAAATAGAATTTTTAAAACTCCAATTGTATTATTTTGGCATAGACAAGCTGATTTATGACATCTTAGTGCTGGCTAACATATTATATGAAAAACACAATTCTACCTGACCACCAAGGATTCTGTTTAGAATCACATACTAAAAGTAATACTTGTAATTCATCTCTTACCTTTCTTAGCTCTCAGAGTTTTCCTCCAAAGGGTGGAAAATATCCCATCAGTCCAGTCATTTGTGGCCACATCAAGCCGCCCAAACATCTGGGGGGCAGTGATTGCTTTGGGATTCATCCTCATTTCCCGGTGTGGTTTTCCACAATCTATGTCAAGAAAACCCATATTTCCAACATTTCAGATGTGGGATGAACCATGATTAAGCAACACTGCACTAATCTGTGGTGTGCTGTCAGCAAGTGCTCAAAGTATTAAAGATGCAAAATTACTTTGAAAACATCTCTTCTGCTATATTTAGCCTCATGCCATTTTATTGACTAAAGTACTTTTTTTTACCTTCTATAAAAGACAACTACATATTTCTTGGGGGAGAAAAAGAATATATGCTGGAATTTTGAAGGTACTGTTATGATCTGGATATTCTCAAAATTTCACAGTGTGAAGTATCTTTCACTTATAGCATACTAAATTAAATCACATGCTTGAAATATCAGCTAGGAGATGCTTCTTGTTATCCATTGTAGTTTTAATTTGATGATACCTTTCTTCACTTACCTGGGAAAATAAACACTAAATGAATTTTGCACAAATCAAAGATTTTTTTCTAGTCAATCCCATTTACTGCATTTAATTTTTAAACCCCAAAACTACTACTATGCAGGCTTCAGTTCCCCATATAAAGGACTATAGATAATGAGGAGAAGAGTGAATAAGATTTAAAGTATAAAATGATTAAGGGAGATGCTAAAATATTATATAATTGTCAGCTGGGGATTCAGTTCAGTGGCATAAGCACCTGCCTGGCAAGTGCTAAGTCATGAGTTCAATCCCCGGTACCAAAAAAAAAAATATATATATATATATATATATATATATATATATATATATATATATATAAAATTATGTAAAAGATTAACAAATACAAGTGCAATAGGGTAGGCCCATTAGAAAAGATGCTACATTAAAACTCTTTGTAAGGCTGAGTGTGATGGTGAAAATTTATAATCCCAGCAGATGGGAGGCTGAGACAGGAGGATCTCTGGGAGTTCAAGGACAGCCTGGTCTACAAAGTGAGTTCAAGACTAGTCTGAACTGCATAGTGAAACTCTGTCTCAAAAAGACCAAAAAAAGAAAAAAGAAAAGAAAAGAAAATCTATACTGAGGAATGTTTTAATTTGTCACTCTGGCCTCAGGGTGCCCAGATTTTTTTTTCTGAAATGACACAGATATTCAGATAAATGAGGCATTTAAAACCCTGAATAGACACAATCAGAAGAGAATATCTCCATTACACATCATAGTCAAAGTCCCAGAAATTCAGAACAGAGAGAGAATACTAATAGTAGAGAAAAACATCAAATATACACAGGCAAATCCATCAGATTTCTCCACAAAACCTTAAAGGCCAGGAAAGCCTTAAGTTTTTCAAGGCTTAAAAGAAAATAATTGACAATCCATATTACTATATCCTACAAAAACATTCCTCAAAATTGATGGAGAAATGAAGACCTTACACAATAAAGATAAACTAAAGAATTTGTGACCACCAAATTACCATTACAGAAAATATTTAAAGGAACCCTAAACAGAGACAATAAAGTCACCATCACCAAAAAACTCAGAGGAATTAACAAAGATCATGGGGAGAGTAAACAAAGGATTTTTTTAAAAAATCAAGCACTAGGAAAATAATACTATGACAGGAATAAGTAAATTCTTCCAAAAATTACATTCAATGTTAATGGTCTTTACTACCCAATCCAAAGACAGGGAATGGTAGGTTGGATAAAAAACAAAAGCCAGCTGTATGGTGCCTGCAAGAAACATGCCTCATCCATGAAGAAACATACAGACTGAAAATGAAAGGAAAGAAAACAATACTGAAAGCAACAGCTATTCTGACAAAGTTGATCTCAAACAAAAACTAACCAGAACAAAGATTTTCACTACTTACTGGTAGAGGGAAAAATTCACCAAGGAGGTACTACAGTTGAAAATATACATGCACTGAATTTCAGCATATCCAACTTCACAAAGAAAAACTGCTTGATATCCAAGGACAGATAAGCAGCAATACAATCATAGGGGAAGACATTAATACCCTACTCTTACAGCTCAACCAGACAAAAAATCAACACAGCAGTATCAGTGAGAAACTACACCACAGAAAAACACAGTTTTAACAAAACTGCAAAGTGTTTCTTCCAACAACAGCACGTTATATATTCTTCTTAGCAACACAAGCACTCTCTCCAAAATAGATCATACCTAAAGTCATAAAGCATGTCTCAATACAAAGATACCAAAATAATCTCATGCATCCTATCAAACCACAATGGAATTAAACTAGATATCAACAGCAAAAGTAACCTTAAACTGCACAACACATGAAGATTAAATAATACACATTGGAATAATCAACAGATCATAGAAAAAACAAAGGAAGAAATTTTAAAATTTATAGACTCAAATGACAATGGAAATTCAACATATCAGAATCTGTGTGACACAACAGAAGCACAGGGAAGTGTATAGCCATTAGTGCCTAAACTAGAAAAACAGAGTGATCCAAGGTAACCTAATAATGCATTGCAAGGTCTTAGAAAAACAAGAACAATCTAAGCTCAAAACTACTGGAAGGAAAGACTAGGTGGAAATCAATTCAACTGAGACCCCCCCAAAAAAAAAAAAAGAGACAATGAACCAAATAGCTGACTCTTTGAAAGGATAAATAAAATTGACAACTCCTTAGCCAAACTTCCCAAACAAAGACAGAAAGAAAAAACCCACATCAACATGAAAATTTTAAAGACAAAGCCTAACAAATACAAATACCACTGAAATCCATAAGAGTAAAAATAACTATTTTTAAAATGTATATTCTAATAATTTGGAAAATATTGAAGACAAATTCTAGATACACATGAATTAACAAAATTGAGGCAACTCATTCAGTACCCCCTCTTGTCTCTCAGGGGCTACTTTTATTTCCCATTCCTATTTCCCATTCCTCCTCTCCAATAAATTTTCCTACCGTAAAACAATTGAACCAAGAAGTTTATTTAAAAAACTGAGAAGGCCAATAACAAGCAAAGGAATTGATGCAGCAATAAAAATTCTACCAACAAAGGAAAGCTTAGGATTCTCCACAAAATTTTAGCAGAACTTTGGAGAACTAACACCAACAACCCTCAAACTTTTTAATGTAATTGAAAGGGAAATAATGCTTCCATATTCAGTTGAAATGGAGTATAATATAATAAGAAAACTGTAAGCTAATATCCTTGAAAAACAAAGATGCAGAACTCCTTAACAAGATACTTATACATAGAATTCAGAAATCATTAAAAAGATTATATATCGTGAGCAAGACAGCTTCATCTCAGGGATAATGGGATGATACAGTATATGTGTATCAATAAGTGTAAGTACCTCATAAATAGAATCAGGGATAAAAAAAATCACATGATTGTTTCAATAGATAAAAAAAAGCCTTTGGCAAAATCCAGCATGGTTTCATAATAAAACCCATGACAAAAACAGGAGACAGGGAGATAGACTTTGTGAAGATAGGCAGGGGAATCTTGGGAAACAGGGAGGTAGGAAAATGGAAAAGGAAGGGGGAATTTAAAAGAATCAAAACAGCATATTACTCCCCACAATGAATGTGCTTATAGTGTATTGTAAACCTATGCTAATAAAAAAGAAAGAAAATAGCTATCAAAGGACCTTACCTCTAACTGATAAAATCATATATGACAAACTTACATCCAACATCATACTCAACGGGGAAAAACCAAAAGTATTCTCTCTAAACTGAGAACAAAACAGGGTGTCTACTCTCACCATTCCTGTTCGATCCAGTCCTGAAAACATTACCAGAAGAAACCAGGCAAGAGAAAGAATAAAACAGACACAAATAGTAAAGGGAGAAATCAAATTATCTTTACTTGCAGATGATATGATTCTGTACATAGAAAACCACAAAAATTCCACCAGAGCAGATAAACAAATTCAACCAGGCGGCAGGTTACAAAGTCAACACCCAAAAATGAATAACATCCTTGTATACCAATAATGAACCCACTAAGAAAAAATCAGGAAAATAATTCCATTCATGAGTTTCAAAAAAAAAGTTAAATACAAAGGAATCAATCTAATCAAAGAGGCAAACAACCTCTATAACAAAAACTAGACTACTTTGAAGAAAGAGATTGAAGAGTTGTTAGCAAATGGAAAGTCATCCCATTTTCTAAATAGGCTAAATTAATATCATTAAAACAGCCATGTTACCAAAAGCTATATGCAGATTTAACACACACCCCTGTTAATACATTGACAACATTCTTCACAGAAACAGAAAAAATATCCTGAAATTTGTATGAAACTATGAAAGACTTAATATTTTGAGTCAAAACAATCCAGAGATAAAAGAGCATCCAGAGATAAAAGAGGCATCACAATTCCAGATTTCAAATTACACTACAAAGCCATTCAACAAAATAATATGGTACAGCACAAAATTAGAAATACAGATCAGTGGAATACATTAGAAGACACACAAACAATATCATGTATCTTTAACCATATGATTTTTGACAAAGGAGCCAAAAACACCTGCTGGAGAAAAAAATAACTTCTTTTTAAAATGGTGGTGAAAAATTGGGTTATCCACATGCAGAAAATAAAACTAGACTTATTACTCTCCCACGTACTAAATGCAAATCAAAATGGATCAAAAACCTAGACATAAAAACAGAACTATTGAAACTGCTGGAAGACAAACTATGGGAAACACCTGAAGCCATGGGCATAGACATGGACTCCCAACACCCACTGTCTATGAAGTAATACCAAGGATCAACCAGTGGGATTGTATCAAAGGAAAAACAGTCTCAAACAAACAACAGCAACAAAAAAAAAAAAAAACAGTCTGTACAGAAGAAAACATCAAGAATCCACAGAGTAAGAGACAACCTATAAGATGGAGAAAATTTTTTTGCTGGCTACTCTTCTCATAGAGGATGAATATCTAAGACCCCCAAAACAAAACACCCAGTCAAAACATGGGCAAATAAACTGAATAAACACATCTCAAATGAAGAAGTGTAAATAGTCAACAAGTTCATTTCTAAAGTCCGTCATATTTAGCCTTTAGGGAAAAGAAAATCAAACCAACTCTGAGATGCCATTTTGTCCCAGTCAGAATGGTTATCATCAAGAACACACACTAACACGCACACACACACACACACACACACACACACACACACACACCAGAATGCTACCAGGAATGTACAGGGAAAAGAACCCTTTGTCGATCACGGAAGCCCTCATCAGGCGTAAGCTGCCTGGAATCTCCCCCATGGGCCCTCCCTGCCACCAGGAACATCGAGGAAGCCCGCCCCAGGACAAAAACTTCCCTGGACTGCTTCTGCTGGCCGGCCCTCCAACCTGGAACATTAGAAGACCTTACCAGGCTCCAGTCAGTGTGAAAAAACTTGGAACTTGGCTCCCAGGCAGCGAACCTTGGACTACAGCAGATTAACTGTGCCAGTGTGGTGAGTATGCCCCTAAAATAGAGGTATACAGTGGGTAAATAGGACCAGTAGTAAAGTCCCCTCCAACTAACTGTAAGACCTTGGTGAGTCTAAAAAGAGTGTGTGTGACCCCCTCCTACACATAGAAAACACCAGGCAGAGTGAAAATGACAAAACAAAAAAGCAAAATGCAGTCTCAAACATATAGTTCACCAGAAGGGATTACAGGAGACATTGAGATAGAGGACCCCAAAACTAACACACCGGGAATCTCTGAAAAGATAGTGAGTGAAATAAAAAAACAACTCCATCAGGCTATAGAGGAAATCAAATTAGAAGTACTCTCCCAATGTAAACATAGAAATAACAACCTTGGTAAAGGAGTTGTTGAATGCAGGAAAAGAAGAAATAGAGGAAAAAGTACATGAGCATGGGAAACTGATTGAAACCTTGCATGAACAATATAGAAAACAAGAATTCATGAAAAAAAACTCAAAGAGACATCCAAGAAACAAAAAATTCTATTGAAAGAGTGCAAAACCGCCTAAAGGAAGATGAGGATAGGATTTCAGACCTTGAGAATAGGATCGTAATTAGTGATGAGGAAAGGCTAGAACTTTTAAAAATAACAAAGCAACATGCAATGACAATCCAGAAGCTTCATGATGATGCAAAAAGCAACAATATAAGATTAATGGACATTAGTGAAGATACAGGAATCCAGGCAAACGACATATGTAAAATATTTACAGAAATAATACCAGAAAATTTCCCAAACATGGGGAAAGAATCTGACCTGCAGATAAGCAAGGCATACAGCACAAACAAACAGTCGCAATAACATAAATCCACACCCAGACACATAATAATTAAGATCTCAGACATACAGCATAAAAACAGAATACTAAAAGCTGTCAGAGAAAAGACACAACTCACCTATCAAGGAAAGCGCATTAGAATCACGGCAGACTGTTCAGCACAAACCCTCAAGTCAAGAAGAGCTTGGAGTGAGGTATTTCAATCCCTGAAAGAAAACAACCTTCAACCCAGACTGATGTACCCAGGAAAAATTTCATTCAAATTTAATGGAGAAATAAGATACTTCCATGACCAAGAACAACTGAAAAAATTCACATCCACCAAACCAACCCTAGAAAGAGTACTGAAAGACATACTAGACGGAGATAAAAACGATATATACTCGTTAGTGGAAAAATTCAAGAGGAAGAATTAACAATTATAAATATATATGCACCAAATATAGGAGCACCCAACTATATAAGACAGATATTAATGGACACGTAAAATCAAATACACAAGAACACAATTATAACAGAGGATCTTAACAACCCATTGTCACAAAGAGATAGATCAACTAGACAAAAAAAATCAGCAAAGAAATAACAGAACTGAATCATACCTGTGAGCAATTGGACTTATTAGATGTTTACAGAGTGTTCCACCCAACCACATCAGAATACACATTCTTCTCAGCTGCACATGGGACATTCTCCAAAATAGACCATATATTACCCCATAAAACATTCTTAAGTAAATGCAAAGGTATTGAAATCATACCATGCATAATATCTGACCATAGTGCACTGAAATTGGAAACTAATGGCAAAAGAAATTGCAAAACCTGCATAAATACAAGGAAATTAAATAATAACTTTTTGAACAACCAGTATAGATGAAATTAAAGAAGAAATAAAGCAATACCTACAATTCAATGAAAATGTGGAAACAACATACTGTAATCTGTGGGATGCAATGAAAGCAGTGTTAAGAGGGAAATATATAGCAATAAACTGTCATGTCAAGAAAACAGAATGAGCACAAAGAAATAACCTAATGCTTCATCTCAAGCTTCTAGAAAAAGAAGAGCAAGCTAAATCCAAAGCTTATGGAAGAGAGGAAATTGTAAAGATTAGAACAGAAATCAATGCAATTGAAACTAAAAAGCAATACAAAGAACTAATGAATCGAAAATCTCGTTTTTTGAGAGAATAAACAAAATTGACAAACCCCTAGCTAACCTTATCAAGAGAAAGAAAAAAAACCCAAATTCATGCAATAAGAACTGAAAAGGGGGAAATTACTACAGATCTCATGGAAATTCAAAAGATCATGAATACCTACTTTGAAAACCTCTAGTCACATAGAGTGGAAAACACAAAGGAAATGGACAGATTTCTAGAAACATATGAACTACCAAAGCTCAACCAAGAAGATATAGCAATTTTGAACAATCCAGTATCAGCTATTGAAATTGAAAATGTAGTTAAACACTTACCAACAAAGAAAAGCCCAGGTCCTGATGGATTCACAGCTGAATTCTATAAGATATTTAAAGAAGATTTGATGCCAATACTCCTTAAATTCTTCAATGAAATTGAGAATGAATCAATCCTCCCTAAATCATTCCTGGAGACAAGTATTACTCTGATACCAAAACCAGAGAAAGACCCAACCAAAAAGGAAAACTATAGGCCAATCTCACTAATGAACATTGATGCAAAGATTCTCAATAAAATACTGGCAAATAGAATGCAGTAAATCATCAAGAAGATTATACATCATGACCAAATGGAGTTCATTCCAGAAATACAGGGATAGTTTAACATATGCAAATCAATAAATGTAATACAATTTATTGATTACATATCACATCAACAGAGCCAAAAACAAAAACCACATGGTCATCTCAATAGATGCAGAAAAAGCTTTCCACAAAGTCTAACACATGTTCATGATAAAAACCCTTCAGAATCTCGGAATACATGGTGACTACCTCAACCCTTATAATGGTCATCTATGACAAACCAACAGCCAACATTATACTAAATGGACAAAAACTGAAAGCTTTCACTTTAAAATCAGAAACAAGACAGGGATGTCCACTATCACCACTCCTTTTCAATATAGTTCTGGAAACACTAGCCAGGGCAATCAGACAAGAGAGAGAAATAAAAGGAATAAAGATAGGAAAGGAAGAAGTTAAATTATTGCAGATGACATGATACTCTATATAAAAGACCCAAAAAACTCCATTAAAAGACTACTAGAGGTAATAAACAAGTTCAGTAGGGTAGCTGGATACAAAGTCAATGCTCAAAAATCAATAGCATTCCTGTACACAAACAAAAAACTCACTGAGAGAGAAATTATGGAAATATTGCCCTCTACAGTAATATGTAAAAAAAATGAAATACTTAGGAATCAACCTAACTAAAAATGTAAAAGACCTATATGCTGAAAGTTATACTATGCTGAAAAAGGAGATTGAAGAGGATATTAGAAAATGGAAGGACATTCCTTGCTCTTGGTTAGGAAGAACCAACATTGTGAAAATGGCCATACTCCCAAAACTGTTATACAGATTTAACACAATCCCAATCAAAATACTATTGACATACCTCACAGATCTAGAGAAAACACTCCTAAAATTCACTTGGAGACAGAAGAAACCTAGAATAGCAAAGGCAATTCTGGGCAACAAAAGCAAGGCAGGAGGCATCTCAATTCCTGACTTGAAACAGTACTATAAAGCCACAATGATAAAATCAGCTTGGTACTGGCAAAGAAATAGACCTGGGGATCAGTGGAACAGATTAGAAGATGTAAGCACAACTACAAAGACTCTCAGCCACCTGATATTTGACAAAGGGGCTAAATATGTCCACTGGAAGAAGGATAGTCTCTTTAATAAATGGTGTTGGAAAAATTGGCTCTCCACATGCTGAAGACTGAAACTAGATCCATGCATATCACCATGCACAAACCAAAGTCTAAATGGATCAAAGACCTAAATATTAACACAGAAACACTAAATCTACTGGAAGACAAGGTAGGTAGAAGTCTTGGAGACATAGGGTTAGGCAGAGAATTCACGAACAAAACACAAACTGTACAGGAAACACTTCAAATAATCAATGATTGGGATCTCATATTATTGAAAAGTTTCTGCACTTCAAAAGAAATCACCAACAAGTGAAAAGATAACCCACCAAGTGGGAAAGAATTTTATCCAGCAGTCCCTCAGACAAAGGACTTATATCTAGAACATATAAAGAATTGAAAAACATCAATCCCCCCAAATTCAAAGGCCCTCTCCAAAAATGGGTGTCTGAGATGAACACACAGTTCTCAGAGGAAGATATACAATTGGCATATAAATACATGAAGAAATGTTCACCATCACTGGTCATTTGAGAAATGTAAATTAAAACAACATTGAGATTTCACCTTATTCCGGAAAGAATAGCTGCCATCAAGAAATCAACTGATAACAAATGTTGGCAAGGCTGCGGGGAAAAAGGAACACTGCTTCACTGATGGTGGGAGTGTAGACTGGTGCAACCATTATGGAAATCCATATGGAGAATTCTCAGAAGACTAGGATTGGAAGCCCAGCTATTCCCCTCCTGGGTATTTTCCCAGAAGAACTGAAAAGTTCATATCACAGTGATATATGTGCACCCACGTTCATAGTGGCACAATTTGTGATAGCTAACTCTTGGAAACAACCAAGATGTCCATCAACTGCAGAGTGGATGAAAAAGATGTGGCATTTTTATACATTTTTATCAGCTATAAAAACTGATGATCTTGAGGCCTTCATAGGTAAATGGAGACAACTTGAGACTATCCTCATTAGAGAAATAATCATATTTATAAATATCATATTGTGTCTCTAGTGTAAAAAGTAAGTAAGAATTATAAGTGTAATAAAACCAAAATGTGTAATTGCTATTGTAAAATGAGAGGAAAAGAAAGTGCTCTCAGGGATATAACTCGTGTATGTTTGAGTGTGTAAAACAGATGACCATATTGCTGAATCTTTGTTGAATCTCTGAGCAGAACTGTTTGCAGTCTCACTGTTTGAATGTCTACTATGTACCCTTTAACTTTGTAACTTGAACAACTACATCCAACATGAAAGTATGTAATGTATAAACTAGTGATTTCTTAGTGGGCCTTTTATCTCTTTTTCCTTTTTTTCTTTCTTTATTTTAGAGTTCTGTATTGTTGCTACCCCTTTTTTCTGTTTTGCTTTTTTTCTTCTCTTTAAATAAAATTTTAAAAATATATAATTGCTATTGTAAAAAAGAGGAAATAGGAAGTGCTATAAAAGATACAACTGCATGTATGTTTAAGTGTGTAGGATTGATAACCATATTTCTAAGTTCTTGTTGGATTGTTGAACAGATCTGCTTGCACTCTCACTGCTTGAGTGTCTACTTTGTGTGCTTTAATTTTGTAACTTGAACAACTATTTCTAAAAGAACAATATGTAATTTATCAACTAGTGATTTCTTACTGTTTATCTTTTTTTAATTCTGTAATATTTCTATCCTTTTTCTGTTTTTTTCCTTTTAAATAAAAAACTTTTAAAAAAAGAACTCTTTGTCATTGTTGATGGGAATGTAAATTAGTACAATTACTAATGCAGTAAGTATGAAGAATCCTCAAAAAAAACTCTAAAATTTAGAAATTTCATTTATGGATATATTCCCAAGTTACAGATACATTATGTGATACAAGTATATTCAAGTTTGTAACAGCACAGCTCACAAAAGCTGAACTCTTAAAACAGTGTAAGCGCATTGCACATCAACATACAAACGTATATAGAAAATGTACATTTAAACAGTGGGATGTTATTCAGCCAGAAAGAATGAAATCATGTCATATTCAGGAAAATGGATGGGGAAAAGTAATTGAGAAATTAATACTGCATGGTTTCTCTTATATAAGAAGTCTAAAATATAAGTAAATTAAAGAGTAAAATAAAAGAAACAGAAAAACAGATGTCCTGGAGACTTAAAAAGGGATGAGGGTAAAGGAGAGGAGAGAAGGGTGTGGGGTCACAGTACTGAAAATGATCAAAGTATGGCATCATCTATGTGCCAATTCATCAAGAAAATGTAACTATTACGTATTGCCAACATACAATAATGTTTTAAATAAGTGAGTTTATGGATGGGATTAGCAGGTGAATCTCTGGACTCTAGTAGACTTTCCTCCTCAGTACACATAGGCACCACCCAACCTACTGAGGGCCACCAAAATAAAAGACAGAGCAAGGAGGAATTCACTCCTTTTCCTTCCTGCCTATTTGAGGTGAGATATTTTATCACATCTTTTCCAGCCCTCAGGTTACAAGTTATATAACTGGCCCCACTGGCTGTCAGGGATTCAATTCCATCCCCAGCTCTCCTGAGACTCAGCATGTAGGTGGCAAGCAGTGAGATTTCTTAACTTCCTTTACTGAGTGAGCTAATCATTTACTTGATGTGTGTGTGTGTGTGTGTGTGTGTGTGTGTGTGTGCGCGCGCGCGCGCGTGCTCTGCTGTACCTGATTCTTGGAAGACCCTGAACTAAAAAACCCATTTTTAAAATTGGGCCACATTTCTAACTTAGAGAAATGGCAAAAACAACCACAGCAGTTACTTTTAATAGTTTATGATGTGAAGTTTAGCATAGTCACAGTTCAACTTTTGCAACGGCTGACATCCACAAAACTCCAACCACACTAACTGGTAATTTTTCTGTCTGATTGCACTTTACAAAATTCCAGCAAGATTTTAAAGTGTATAGCAGTGTCACAAGTGAAAACCAGACTTAATCTGTTGTCCATACAAGAGAAACTATCAAAAATTATTTCATTTTGGTAGGTAGAGTTGTATCATTTAAAAGATAACCAGAACATTTTCAAGAGTGCTCTAAGAAAAAGTGCTTGACTTTCACAAAGTTCATTAAGCCCACACCTCTTGTATCTCTACTCTGTTCTTTCCATAAGCACAAGTTGATCTACACACAGAGTGGCCAGGACACTCCCAGCTTAGCGGCTTCCTATCATCTAGAAAATAAACCCTAGGTACTTCGTTGACTTACACAGCTGCTGGTGCCACACCTACTGTACCAATTTGAACTCCCTTGAGAGCAGATTCTGAAATGATGATCTGGATGCCAGGAGTTTGGAACAAAGTACAGAATGAGACAGGAAGGCAGAGAAATCCAGTAAAGAGTACATTGCTCGACTGGTCAAAGAGTGGACGTCCCTCTGAAAGACAGGAAGAGGGACATTTGTCATCAACTCTTTTCCTCCATTGGTTGAGGATATGGCTGCCTCAGAGACTTTAATTTCCACCTGACTGACTTCCAGGCTGAGCCAGTCCTCTGGTTTCAAGCGAGATTCTAAGGCTAAACACTTGGAAGACACCACTGGAGCATGGGAAAGGGAGGCAGGCTAGAGAGGGGGGTCCTTTCCTACACAGCCACAACTAGAGCAAGGGAGGGCGAAGGAGTGTGGCTACAGATGCCAGTAACACCGCTCTACCTCCGCATTTCACTCATGCCAGAACTTCCTACCTGCAACAGCTCTAAGAAGACTTCTTACCCATTTGTTACTTGACCCTCAAGCATCAGATGAAGTAGCACCCGCTCTAGCAGACATTCCATTGTTCTACAGAGAAATTAAAGATCTCCTGTTTCTCTGCTCACAATGTAACAGTGCGCACCCTCACGGTAATTCCATGTTGAAGTACAGTACCTGTGACCAGTTCTGTTCCTCTCACTCTGCTATAAACCCTTAAAGACATAGATATGCTTTTCTCACACCTGTTTTTCTGCTTCTAGTACAGAACCTGGCATAATCTCATATTACAGAATATTAAAAACAATTTATGAACAAACTAGATGAATCAGGGAACATACAATATCCATAGATCTTACACTTCTTTGATAGAAACTCAATCCAATTAGTTCCTCAATATTTTGCTAATTTTAAGATAATAAAGGTCTACCCTATGTATTAAAACTAAAGCTAAGTTAATAGCAAATAGTGTGGTGATTCATTCACCTCTACAAAGAACTTTTAAAAACTTAGCAATGTCATATGAATTATATAATTTAGGCATACTATCACATAATGTGCCTGTTCTGTTCAATATTTAGTACTTCATTTTGTTCAAGTCATTGCACCAGGTACATTTGTAGCTTATTGCTAAAATAAGGCCCTTTCATAGCTGTAACAAAAATATAAAGCATAATTTGAGAAAGAAAACATGATCATTTTTAAATATACAATAATCCCAAAACAGAAGTTTAATGGCACACATTTTAAGTCACATGGTAAATTCTGCAGATGGAAATTCTCAGATTTGGTGGCAGGAGGTGTTAGCTAAGATTATTTAGACTGTCTCCTTCTGAGCACATTCTCAGAGAGCCCAAATGCACAAAATTCACTTCATCTACTAGCTGACATGGCTGAGAATACACCCAGCATGTGCCTAAAGTAAATACTGGCAATCTCCAGTGATCTCTTGTCAGTGTCGCAACAGTAACCTGGGGCTCCAGGAGCTAAATGGAACCCCAACCAGCAGGCTGAATTCCGACAGCACTTCCGTTTCTGTGACATTTTAGAACTCAGCTCTGCCACACATCAGGGATTCTCTTTGTACATTCAGAATCATCAATATACAATGAGAACCAGAGATCATAAGAATAATCATAAACATGGAAACACAATTACCCTCAGATAACTAAGGTAAGGTAACTTCTGAGATAAACTCAAAAGTAAGGCTTAGGGACTTCTGGGAATATCAATTTCACCAGAAGCATATCTGATGCCAAAGTGGAAAGTTAATTTACGATTAGGATGATTTTCAGCACACATAGTGTAAGAGTAGGGATGGAACTGTGTTTTACACACTGGCGGGTAGCATGTTGTTTTTTGCATTTATTGGGAAGTGGCATGGCACACTGGGAAAAGTCTGGAATTTTGTTTGTGAGTCCTTGCGTAAATTCTGAGCCCCATCACTCACCATCTTTATAACTTTGGCCTTTTGTGAATTTGAGCCTTGATTTTTTTTTTTTGTACAAAATGAGGATAATGCTGGCCACCACTTAAGATGATTTCTGAATTAAATAACAAACATATGTAGAATATGCAGCACAGTGAAAAAATCACTTAAAATGTTTTTCTATTTCATTAGTGCAGTACGTTATCTGTTAAGTGCAATCAATAATCAATAAACCAGTATTGTTGCCTACAAAAATACATTTGTGTATCTGCCTCATGTGCCCCTCGGGTAGTCAATCGTGTTGCAGCTGTTTAAATGGTCACCCAGTACAGTGAGCTTGGCTGCCACACCTGACATGGCCTTCATCAAGGTGTGGATGCAGGTGGTCTTCCCCGCTCCACTAGGTCCCAGGGCCATCATTCCGTGCCTCACTCGCTGCGTCTCAAACAGCTGGATGACCTTCAGCTTCCAGGGAGGGTGGTCGACTAAGCCAACTTCTTCAACCTGAAACATAACCAAACCCCACACTAGACAACACTCACAGTGACCTAGACTTAATCGGGTGCTCAAAATACACAGATGTGGGGTGGAGGAAGAAGAAATGGAGAGTTAGAGTTTACTGGGTAAGCTGGACTGTATTCTGCACAGTGTTTAAAATAATAAATATGACATTTTATATTTTGCCACATGAAAATATGTATTATACAAACAGTATGAATATAAAATATCATCCCAAGCTAATGAGAAACATCTTCCTGTCTCTTTGGGACTGAACACATTTATACTAACATTTTATTGAACAAGCATCTAAAGAGCAACCTAAGAATCCATACTCAAATGGAAAACATATTTTAAATGTTTAATTTAAAAGATGATATTTATAGCTCCAAAAATCATGGCTTTCCAGGTGGATTGAAACTCCATATAAATTTCAAGCTGTCTATATAATTACAGTGATAGACTATGTCTGCATGATTTCTAGCTATTAAACACAAAGACTATGAAAGCCATATACTATTCTAGATTAGGCTTCAAAATAAATGATGAGATTAATAATATTAATATATTTATTGTACAGACAAGGAAACTATGCATAGAGTAACTAAGCAATTTTTCCGAGGTGTTCAACTTGTAACTATTAAGCTAGGATTTGCACCAAAATGTTCAGCCGCACGGTGAATACACTTAATCACCATGTAGCACTGCAACTCACTGCGAATGATGATTTTAATTTTAAACAATTTTCAATACAATCATGCATCACCTAGGCTATGTATTTGCTCTTCGGAATTTTCATGAACTACAAATAACCATGTAAGTTATAAACTTATAAGCTGCTTAATACTTAGCGTTCCAGGTGACACTACAATTCACTTAGCCAAATAATAAGGAAATCACTTGAAGAATGAATTATTACTCTTTCTTGATCAGAAAATTTAGAGTGATGCATTAATTTTTTCAAGCAAAATATATATTGAATGCTATATTTGATTTTCATTGCAAGTATTTTCAAGGAACTAAAATGTACTTTACAAATATGGCTAATAACTAATTCTATAAAGCAATACTTTTTGCTCAACTCTTCACAGGAAAGCAAGGTGAAGTATAAAATGTACATGATTGATTTCTATTCACCAGAAAACTATAACAAGTTAAAGTGTCCCATGTGTCATGTCATGTGATGTCTCTTCACTCACAGAAGAAACCACAAGTGCCCCAGAGAAAAAAAGAATGATTGCTCCTGCCATATGAGATCACAACAAGTAACACTGAAAGGCAGGACTCAAAAGACCCAAACAATTTGGTAAATGTCAAGGTCAAAGACAGAACCAAGCCAAGTTCTATCAAGGCAGCCATCAGCACCCCCGTGGCCTCTGCTGATGACCAATTACATTTCATTTCTGACTCTGATGTGGCATGGTCTCCATCAGTAATGAGACCCCTCAACTCGACTCACTGGATGTGAGAGAAGCCCTGACAGGAGATGCCCCATCAGTGGATATGGCCTCATTACCATTCTGAGAGGCCACAGGCAGAGCCTCGCCACTTGCGCTTATTTACGCAAAACTCAGACAAAACAGACACAACCTTGAAGACCCCGCATACCAGCAGATTACCTGCTTACTAATTGCTGTTTCCAGTTCAGGATAACCTGCCTTGTCCAAAAGAATATTTGGGAAGAGATCTTCAATCAAGCTCAGAAATAAAGGTTCATCCTCATCAATCTAAAAAAGGAAATCAGACTGTTTTATCACAAATACAGAAACATGAGGATAAACTGAAAGTATCCCCAGGTTATTTACTGTGACTATTACTAACTAAAATATCACATTTCTCACACTTGAGTAATATTTTCCCCGTCTTTCTCACAATTAAAAAAAGAGAGAGAAGAAGGAAACAAAAGGAAAAAAACACTATATGAAAACCTTTCCAAGAAACTAGTTCAGGGGATGCTCTTTAATGTACAAACCAAAATTTAAACCAAAAAAAAAAAGATTTTTTTCCAAAGGATAGCTAGTAAGAAATTCATAAGTTAGAGTTTGGTTCATTCTTTTATTTTGAAATACAAAATATACCAATTTGTCATCCTGTGCATCAATTGTCTGAAAATAGACATGGATTATCAGTGTTTACTGTAAAAGTATGGGGCCAGGGCATTAACGCCTGCCTGGCAAGCGCAAGGTCATGAGTTCAATCCCTGGTACCAAAAAAAAAAAAGTAGCATTTACTGTAAAAGAATGAAATTATTACGCATAAATAATAATGCAGCACAATTTCCTACCTACCATACATTAAGGTTCTAAATATCTTACATTATTTCTCTCTATAAGACAAAAATGATTTGAGGGATTTAGAATCTTAATATGTGGATCTTTTTTCAAAAATCTATTTCAATTCTATTGGCATAGGAACATCTTAGAGTAGACAGGAGTCTACTTTAAAAGGTGTAACTTAAAGCTATGCTTTCTAGTACTTTACCTGATAGGCATTCAAATGAGCATTTTAAATAAATATTTTAACATCTCATTTGTGCTTAATTAGCTGAGCTGATATTTAGGCAGGTGAAACACTTCCATCTGCGAATCCTACCAGTTTGGAAAGGTTCATGTCTCGTAGCACTCGCATGACGATTGTGGACTCCGTATCTGTGGGGCTGGCTCTCTTTGCAGCCCCCAATGTCCGCAGAACTGAGAGAATATTGCGCAGACCGAAGTCATAATGGACCTGAAAAATTCAGGAGACACAGAGCTCGCTGTGATGTTCATTTACCCAGAGGACCTAGTGAATTTGACAAAAAATATATTCCCAATGATGAATACATGCTTATTTTCCTTTTTGAAAACTCATAGGATTTAATAATAAATTTATTTATTTAAGTAGCTTTTGATCAAACATATAATACCCCAAAGAGTCTTCCATGTGCCATCATTAACTTAAACCATAGTTCAGAACTAACATATATTGAGACAAAATAATGTTATATGTTTCTTCTTGGAGTATAGATATCCCCTTTCACTTCTTCTTAATCAGTCATACATACAAAAATTGATTCTTAATTCTAAAGCTAAACATCAGTATCAGAATTAAATTGGGACCTACTCATGACTGTCTCATAAGTAGACATATCTATACGTACATACACAACTTTTCCCCAGTAAATAAGGTAGGAATATTGAAAAGAAGGAAAGCAGCAGTGCTCCGGTTTTACTAGGAGGAGAAAGAATAAGGATAAAGCAGAAGGACAAGCCCTCCGCTTTGCCACGGATATATATTTATAAAAGCTCAATCGTGCCAAATCTCACAGAGTAATTAAAATCTGATGACCCAACCACTGTGGAAAAAGTTTGGGAGTCTTTTCAAAACTTAAAAATAGATCTATCATATGATTCAGTAATTCCACTACTGAAGCATGGTCTCAAAGAGATTTGTATACGCATGTTCATAGAAGCATTGTTTATACGATCTAAAAGGTGGAAGCAACCCAGCTGCCCATCAGCAGACCACTGGATAACCAAAACATGTTTATCTACACTAATATACTTGCAGTGGGGTATATACAAATGAGTATATATAAAATGGGATGTTATCGAGCTGAAAATAGAAAGAACTCCATGACACATAATGGATGAACTCTGAGGATATTTTAGTAAGTAAAGTAATCACAAAAAGATTTCATTTATAAAAGGCATCTGGTCAAATTCACAGAAACAGAAAGTGGAATGGTAGTTATCAAGGGGTAGGGGGAGGATGTTGTTATTTAGAATAGAATTTCAGTCTTCCAAGATGAAAAATTCTGAGGCCAGGGATTTAGCTCAGTGACCCAAGCACTTGCTTGGTAAGTGTGAGGTCATCAGGTCGATTCCCAGTAGCAAAAAAGAAAAAGAAAAGAAAACAAGAACCAGAAATTAATCACTTCTCAGCCTTAATCAAATGAAAATGAAAAATTCTGGGTATCTGATTCACAGCATTGTGAATATACTTAAAACTCCTGAAGTATACTCCCAACAGCTGAGATGGAAAATTAATGTTACAGATTTTTTACCACAATAAAAACATCTATGGCAAAAATAAATTATCAAAATAAATAACAAAAATAAATTATCATCCAAGCTCACCAAGAGCAGTGTGCCTCATTCAATTAGAGTCCTATGGAAGACAGAGAGCTTAAAAATACTCAGATAGAATTCCTGCCGTCAAACAATTTAAATTTTAATAAAGACAACAAATAAAATGTAAATAAATTGGCATAAAAGCAACAATAACTTAAAGTGCTGATGGGTAAAATTAATCAAGGAAAACTTGTTAGAATTGGACTCAGTGAGACACATGGGCATGAAGGGAGATTTCCAGATTGTTCCCGAGGAAATCTGCAGGGGGTCAACTGCCTGGCACACACAGACTGTGCTACTTCACAGTAACTCTGTGCACATGGCTGAGGAACAGGGGAAGAAGTAGTGGAAACCAGCAAGAGTTAAAGAGATGGGACATTTGCTATGTGCAAGATACAGAATGGGAAAATATTTCTCAGGCAGAGAGAAAGATGAGAAGGAATAACAAAAAGCTGTCATAGCAGAAGAAACCAAGATCTTTGACGGCAAAGTGCAGGGTTAAGATCACATGAAGCATGAACTCAATGACCAGGGCCAGGACCCTGCATGTGGCTCCATGTTCCCAGGGAAAGGACTTCTGACTGGGAATGGAATTGGGTCGAACTTGTCAGCATAAAAATAACATGAATTCAAAAATATTTAGGATGAAAACTTAGATGGACTGAAGTTACATATGTTGTAACTTCGGGTATTGTTCATCTTATAGTCTTATGTTTGTTTCCATGTGTTATTATTTAGGTGTTTGCAGTAATTTTTGTTTATACATGTTACAAAATTGTGTTTGAATGCCTACTCCATGATGCTCTTGTATGATCTTATCTTCTTAGTGTATGCAGGACCTGCCATTTGCTTCTAACTAACAGAACACAGCAGAGATGATAGGTCATATATGGTTACACATACATAATACATTACATAAAACTGAAGCATTCATCTTGCTGGAATTTCTTTCCTTACTGACTTTGCAAAAGTCAATGGCCATGCTGGGGAATTTCATGCAACAAACAGCTATGCACAAGATACAGGAGTTTAAGGTGACCCCAAAGTCACAAAAAGAAACAATACCGGCTTACAACCTCAAGGAACAAGCTTCTGCCCTCCACCTGAGTGAACTTGGACGTAGTTTGCTCCCCATTAAACATCCAATGAAACTTCACCCCTAGGTCAAAACCTGGTTTCAGGCTTGTTAGTATAGGACCCCGATACTCTGATTTCTGACCCAAAGACAGAGCAATATATAACTAGTAAGGAAGTGATTACTGATTAATTTCATGCCTCTTCACTAGGAAACTTCATGATGTTTGAACTTGTTAACCCAAACTAGCAAGAGGGCCAAAGCAGAGAACTAGCAAAGTTTGGTCAAATACTTGAATGAGCTCATAAGTGAGAGGAATAAGTGACTCAGAGGTCACTGAATTCCAGGGCAACATATAATACACATTACGATGAATATTAGATGTTATTATATGTAGCAACATTAATACCCAGAATCTTTTGGCGCTTAGATGGTCAAGGAGTTGCTTCATCCTATGCTGTAAATATTAACTTCTTTAATGTACTTAATAAAACTATGCAGGTGAAATCAGTTTTCCAATGATGTGCTCTTATACTTGATATCAATAGGTTGTCAATAACTCCAGTCTACAAGTTTTCAAAATGAGAACGTTACACCCAACAGAAGAACAAAACATGCTTGTGGTCCACAGAGACCTTCAAAAGGACACACCTGCTTGGAAAGCTGCTCCTCACACAGCTTGTATAGTGTGAAAAACTTCCTGGCCAACACAATGTTATCCACGAAGCCACAGCTGGCCAGCTTCACCCTGATAATAATCTGCCGGTCTGGAACCATCATGGCCACAGAACGGAAGTTAATCTTCAGGTTTTCAGGGAGTTCCTGCCGCCCAGCATAGCCAGGATTCTAAGCAGAAAATAAAACCCAATGAGGAAAGATATGTTCTTAGAGCAATGCACACCAGCATGATAGTAAAAGATTCATTATGTACACACAACAAATCTGGAATGACAACCAGAGAGCTCATTTACATATCTCCCTCTCCTATCTGGACAAAGTCCCCAGCAAATATGAGCTTCCTTTAAATCAAAGCCTTTCACCTGGGAGTGAAAATTGCAATCCAACTTTCATTTGTGAAAAATAAGTGACATATGACCTTGGAGAGGCACAAAGATTGTGATAAGAACACTGAATTTCAGTAGCTCTTCTAGTGGTTCCTTACCATGGTTAGAAAAAGTCCAAATTCAGGGTTCATAGTCACATTATCTCCATCAGTAAATATAAAAGATTTTTTATGCTCCTTTTTACATGTGAGAATAATGGAAATTTGCTGAGCTGCAACCGAGAGAACTGGTAGATCGATGCGGTTAAATTCATCAAAACAACCCCAGGATCCAGACTGTGCCAATCCTTAGGAAGGAAATTAGATAGAAAACCCATTAGCATACAATTTTGAAAAGCCAAGGAAAAGGACATTATCAGCTGTCAAGCGAGTCAGAGATAAGTTTATTAAAAAATAATAAATAAGTGGAACAGATAGGTCATACATCAAATGGGCCCAAACGGCTGATGATTAAATGCAAACGCCAAAGCTACATGAATAAAGAAACTTTACAAAAGGCAAGTGATGCTAATGTTTGGTCCATACAACACTGTAAGAATCAGGATTTTCTAATCAGCTTTGTAAACTTAAGAAATGACATTAAAATGTAGCCAACTGTTAAAAAGTAAATCCTGTCTTCTCTCTCTCTCTCTCTTTCTCTCCTGCTTGCTGGATTTTGAACCCAAGACCTCACACCTCACACATGCTAAATATGCACCCCACTTCTGGGAATGAGCAGCACCACCAACCTTGAAAAATAAGCAAATTATTCCACTTTGGTGGAAATTTGTAATCACATACAAAGTATGACCCTTACCTTTAAATATCCGTCCAAGCCCTCGGAAATCCATTTGGTCTGAACAGTTGAAGACCACCACATACTTTCCGAGGCATCGCCCCATGTCCTTGGTGGTCTCTGTCTTGCCTGTTCCTGCAGGTCCAGCGGGGGCGCCCCCCATGCTCATTCCCAGGGCTTGAGCCAATGTGATGTAACACCTGGCGGGGTAGAAACATCACTGAGCCGTCCCGCAACACCTAGCAGACACTCTGAGACATCACCACGAAATGATTAAAAGGAAGAAAGAATCCAGACTGTCATCCCTAAGAAACACTCCCAGAGGTACAACATAAAGGAACAGTGTCCTCGTAGATTTTAAGCTAAGTTGAGGAAAGAGGAAGACAACGTCTATAGTTTGATATTTTTTTTAAACTTTGAGATAAAGGGATTGCCCCATGTCTTTGGTGGTCTCCATCTTGCCTGATGTAGCTCAGTGTGAAAGTTCTAGGCTCAGTTCCCAGAATAATAATAATAATATAATGGCACCATCAAAACTTATTTGACAACTTTTTCTTAGAAATCTATCCATATCTTAAGAATAATACTCTGTCAGCCTCACTAACCATGTGGGAAATACAAACTAAAACCATCATATGCCAACATCTCTCTGTCTTTAAGGTGACTATTACCAAAAAAAATAAGAAAGAACATGTATTGGTCAGCATGTGGAGAAAGGGGAGCCCTTGAACCCTACTGGTGGGAGTGTAGCTTTGTGCAGCCATGAGGGAAACCAATATGATGTTTCCTAAAAAAATTCAAAAGCAGAACCATCATATCGCCCAGCAGGCCTCTGCTGTGCACCTACCCACAGGATATGAAATTACTCTCCCAGCTCACAGCAGCACTGTTCACAATGGCCAAGACACAGCCCCACTGTCTGTCAAAGGAGCCTTTTAATATGGGATATTTATCCAATGAAATCCTGCCATTTGCAACAACAGGGGTGTTATGGGTAAATTATGCTAAGTGAAATATTCTACAATTTTTCAAGAAATTCTAGAAATTTGTGAAATATTCTAGAATTTAAATCACACATTGCACACACATGCATGCAAACAAATACAACATGATCTCACTTATATGTGGGACCTAGAAGGAAAAAAGGTCAAATACAAAGACAATAAAAGAGTGCTTATCAGGATCCAAATAAGAGTAAAGAAATAGGGGAATGTCACTCAGAAGATACAAAGTATCAATTTCAATGTACAAAAAGAGGAGTACAGTTAGCAAAACTTCCCAGTACTAGAATAAATAATAAGTAGATTTTAGTCACTCTTGCCATCAAAAACGTAATTATGTGAGCTGGAAATAGAGTAATTTTCTTTATTGTAATAGGCATTTTTCTATCTATATGTTCTCCATTACATCATGCTGTAAACCTCAAACACACAATAAATTTATTTCTGAAAAATGGAAATAAAGAATAACACTCTGTGAAACAGACTGGGAACCACTTAAATGGATTAATCTCTTTGGAATTCAACAGCCTCTGATTTGATGTACTTGAAATTTAAATCACACATTGCTAAATAGTCACATCTTGAATCTTTATCGCTGTGAGCATTCACTAAGATCTGTAGATACCTTCCATGTCTTACTATATGAGATTAACAAGAGACTTTGTGAGCATCAACAAAAAGGCCCGTAAAAGAAAAAATTTACCCTGAAAACCTGCCAATAAATTACGTGATTCTCAGCACCACCTGGTGTTGTCATGGCAGAGAATTTATAAAGTGGTGTCGTGTAATGTTTTTTAATAGCCAAAAGCCATAAAGCATTCATTTGGACTTGAAAAAGATGTCAAAGGAAAAGAAGTGATTATCAGCGTCAGGATGGAAATGAAGAGCAAGTACCTGGGCCTGACATCTTCTGCAATCTCTCTTTTATTAGAAGAGAGTTCCTAGGAAGGCAAGGAAATGGCTCAGCCCTGAATGTATACATAGCCTGGACATGGAGAAGTCAGGCTGGGTATGAAATCAGGAAGATGCCTCACTTTGCTTTTACCTTTGAACAGAAGGTCATCTTTCTCCCCTTGCAATCTGCCATCCTCGTCAGAGTAGCATCTGTCCTAACATGTTTCACTCCACACACATTATTTCATTTAACCACCAGAGGACCCTGCCAGGGAACGACTGCTCTTTTTTGTATTTTACAAGTGAGAAAAGAGGCTCACAGAGTTGGAGGACCTTTCTCAGGTTTGTAGTGGGAAAGCTGAGGCTTGATCCAACCCACGGCTACAAGCTAAGCCTTCTCACTTGACCCTCGGACCCTTTTCATACACCTCCACCAACTCTGGTCACTCCAGCACTGTCCCGCAAGTCCTCTCGCTACCTGGGAAGTTAAAAGAAATCATCCCATGAACATAAACAGTGGGGCAGACCTGTCAGGAGACTCATCCTTCAGATTTTCTGCTCTGGGTAAAGCTTCAGTCCAACAAGCTCTACAGGCATCCGCACCCCTAAAGCTGAGGAGCACCCCCACACGTATGTTCATGACACTCCTCCCACAGCATTCCCCACTTCTCTGCTTTCCTCCCCAGTCTTTTTCTAGTAGCTATTTTTTTTTAAATAGCCCCATTCATGAACAGGATTTGAACCTCTGTGTTTAAGTAGCTTGCTCTAGCTTTCTACCTTCCCAGGAGAGTGCTGTAAGCCCTCTGCTGTCAGGAATAGGCTCAAAGACATGCTTGGATCCTCAAGTGCCTTGTCCCCTGTCTTTGGATGGACAATGTAATGCATTTCATTACACATAAACCAGAAGTGCTTTCAGCACTTATTTATTCTAGAAAGTTCAAATTTTCCCAAGAAGGATAACAGCTCCTGCTTCAGCAAGTCACTACAAACTTCTGTCAAGTAAATGGTTTGTGCTGGTCCAACCATATGCTCCTGCCTGCCTCAACAGTTACTAGAATGAGAAAAATGGAGTAAGACCACAATGTCAAACGAACAGCAGGACTGACCTGGTGATCTGAGGCTCATTGGCTCTCAAATTAACTGAATCAGCACCATCAAGAATTCCAAATACTCCTGGCACTATAGATGTATTTCAATAAATGTAAACCAGTAGTGTTTTTAGTCCTTATTTATTCTAAAATGTTCAAAAGTTTCCTAAGACAAAAACAGTACCTGCTTGAGCAAGGCACTTTCTTTCTCAAGAACTTGATTTAATGACAGATTCTCTGAAATAGGACATTGTTAAAAGGAAATGAAAGGAAAAGTTGCTAAACAACTTGTAACCGTCAAACACAGTCGTGGCAAAAATAATGACTAATATTTATGGTTTCCAAGACCTTATACTGGGTACCTACAACTCTTTCTGGTTCACAATTTTGTTTTCTGCAATTTCAGTTACCTTAGGTCAACTGCAGTCCAGAAATATTAAATAGATATTAAAAGAGACAGAGAGACAGAGGCAGAGGCAGAGACAGAGAGAGAGATGTAGGTAGGATGTGGTTTGTTTAAACGTCTCCCCAAAAGCCTCATGCAGTCATGGAGGCAGCTGAATCTAGCATTTGTGATTGGTTCCTTGTCTAGTGCTAGGATTGGCAATGTGAGAGCTGCACCCACCCAGGGGCGAAGCCAGCATACAGTATAGGGGAGGGAAGGAGACGTGTTTTTCCTTTCTTTTTCCCTTTTCACTCTTGTTGCTTGCAACCACCATGAAAAGCAACCACCATGCTCAGCCAGGCCACTCTGCCTTGGAGCCAGCTGAGTGTGGACTGAAACCTCCAAAAACTGTAAGCTAAATAAACCTCTCCTTGCTTCACATTGGACATCAGATATTCTGTCTCAACAATGAGAAAAAAAAGTAACCAAGACAAGACATAACTTTAATTATACTATTATGATTCATTTGGTTTATTTTATTATTAGCTATTGTTAATCTCTTACTGTACCTAACTCATAAATTAAGCTTTGTCATAAGTATGTTTATATAGGATAAAACACAGTAGTCTTACTGTTAGGTGCTACTGTGATTTCAGTATTCCACTGAGTGTTTGGAACAGGCCCTCTGAGGATAAGGGAGAATGCTGTATGTGAGTGAGGTGCAGTGACTTCCCAAGATCATACAGCTGCTAAGCTGAGTGGTCACAGAAGCCATGAGGATGTCATGGAAAGACACATGTGGTAGCCGTGTATACAATCCTTAGCAAGCAGGTGGAACGCTTCCATCAGTTCTTAGTCTCCTCTGCCCCAGGTCTTAAGTTACAGCAATAGCAAAGACAACTCCAAGTGTCCTTGATATAGTCTCAGAAACAGGAGTGGTCATTAAAATCACCACAAGATATTGGAGGAAGGTGGCATGTAGGGTTTTTTTTTCTTTTGTGATATCTGCCCATTTAATCACCTGATTTGCCTGTAGGTCTTTCCACATGGCATTGAGCTCCCTGGAGTCCAGAGAGCTGCCACCGCCACTGGATTTTCACAGGTCAGACAGTGAAAAGCTGACACAAAAATGTCAGAACCTCTGACTTTTGACTTTTAGAAAGTGTTCATTTTACTGAGGAGTTTTATTTTATAAAAGGGCAGCAAACCTTACAAGGAGTCCCCAGGACCAGCCAAATCTGATGATTAGCTTCTCACATAACTAAACAGTGGGATAAAAAATAAACCAATAGTCAGGTAGGCTAAAAAACTTCACAATTACCCCCACATATATACTTATAAATACCTGTTTTTCTCTTAAAGTTCTCACACTTATAAAATAAAAGAACAAAATGATAGAAATTTTGATAATCTATGATATTTATGCATGAATACTAAAAGGGATTTTGACACATAAGCATCCAAACTTTACAGAAGAATTAAAAAGAAAGCTGTCAATTACTTTGAAAAGTTTTCCCCCTCAGACTTCTACTTGCTCTTCTTCTCTACCTTTTAAGACCTTCACCATAAATATGAAAATCTAGAAACAAGTACTGCTTAAAGTCCTTCAGTAAATATTTATAAAACACAGGTTAAATGGCAGAACTGTGCTCGTGAATAAATCGTGTGAATCTTGTGTCTCAAGGAGCTTACATTCTAAGGGGGAAAAAAAGATTATTTATAAATAAATGAATAACTATAAAGCTGGGTAAGAGACTTATGAGACACAGCAAATGCTTTTCCTGTGACGGTGGGTCAAAGACCCCTCTGAGGAAGTGAAATGTGAGCTAACTCTGTCCAAAGGAGGATTTCAGGACAAGAGCACAAGCACAAAAGCCCTGAGGCAGGACTCTGTTGGGATCACTCCAGGAGCAGGCAAAGTGCCAGGGGCAGGCGCTGAGTGAGGAAGAAGAAGCCGGGAAGGGACAGGAGCCAGCTCATGCCAGGCCCGGAGGAGGGAAATGAGACCTCGTCTTTGAGCTCACATGGCTTTTTTTGGGTGTCTGACCCGGGAATGGACTGTGAGGGTACAATGAGGAAACAGGAAGGCCAGTTAAAAGATGATGGTGGTTCCCAGGTTAGAATTACAGTGGCCTGGACAGAGTGGTAACAGCAAAAGCAGACAGACGTGGATGCAGGTGGATGCACGTGCCAGGAGTTCAGGGAACAAGTCCTGGCTGGACGCAGAGATGGGACAACTCCCAGAGGGCACTGAAAGCCACGAGGGATCACCTCTGACATGAGTGCAGATGGAGGAAAGATCCTGGCTGCCCCAGGGTTAAAGGTCAGGAAGATGAAGCAGAGTGAGTAGGAACAGGTATAAAGGGACAGCCAGATCAGTAGGAAGAACCAGATGGGCATGGTGCTCTGGGAACTGTGTGAGCAAAGTACTTTACAAAGTGCGAATGCTCAAGCCTCTTGAGGCTGCTGAGTAGTCAAGGAATGTGAGGTCCAGATATGACCATCAAATGCCAACTTGTGAGCTTCATAAGTGCTGATCTGCAGAGTGATGGGGAAAGTGTGGCTGAGAGAATGACAGTCCCCCAAGGATATCCACATTCATCCTTGAACAGGTCATGTACAAGGGGACTGCCACTGCAAATTTCAAATTAGACTCAGCGCATCACAGCACACTCACCCGGAAGAGCCCCTGGGAGCAGCTGCATTCACCTCACAGAGGAGGAAGTAGAGTATAGGAGGCCGCAGTGACTGTTCCAGGTACCAAAACTGGTAAAGGGCAGGCAAAGGGCACAGGTGACAGCTCCCTAGGCCGCAGCCAGCATCCTCCCACCCCTTCCACACATCTCCACTCAACTGCTTTCTATCTTAATTCCCTGGGAGGACAAGAGGTGCTATGGTTGCTAAAGTAACCTTCAAGGCTCACTGTGAGTCACACCTAGCGACACACACAGTAATTAATTCCCTTTCTTGTCCACTCAACTTCCTCAGAGGCGTTTAAACTTTGCCTCTACGAGAATGAAGGCCAAGGATGCCAGTCACAGCCCCCAATTCCCTGTGAAGATGCAGGTGCAAAGCTAGAAATATTGAACTTCAAAGGCGTTGGTATAAAAGAGTCTATAAACTCTAAAGAGACATTAAGTAAAAAATCCTCTGAGCAACTAGAGAGAATAAAAGTGTTGGACAAAAGGCGAGGAGTGACTGTAGAATCGGAATCCTTCCATCACCTGTCTGTGAGTGGGGTTATGACAAGCCTGTCAGTGCAGCCTAGAAATTCATTCTGGTATATGAAAGCCACATCTGTGATATGAATCATCATCTTGTCAGAATCTTCGTTAAAATAAAATCTGCACTGTTTCAGCCACTCAAAATCCGTAGGGCTCTTGACATGCATATGACACTGAAATTCAAAAGGTATATGTTACAACTGAAAGGAGAATCATGTATTAAATATACACATTATCACTTCGTAAATTATAAAGTAAAAGAAGTGAAACTCATCCTGTTGGTTCAGAGATGTCAATTGTGTCATCATCAACCCGTTCGCATACTGATCAACAATAAAGAAACCTCAGAGGATGTGATTGTAAGAAAAATCATAAGAACATCTAAATAAGCCCTCCAACTTAAATGGCATTATATAATTTAAGGATGAGATTCATTTCTTAAGTCTCATCCTTTAGTGACTACTAACCATGAAATACAATGTACAAAACATGTTGCAGCAGACAGAGAGGGCTAAAAATCTCACTAGGAAAAAGTCATCCTGTAAAATTCTGTTAAAGTGCACTTCTGAGTTTTTAAAATCCATTATTTCTCCTAGGAATTTTGCAGACTAAAATTTCAAAACATCTAGATGGCAGGTATCGCCCAGCAATGCTTTGGTCTGAATTGTTTAACCAAAGTGTTAAACTACCTTCATCATTTTTCCTTGACAAATAAAAAAATCAAAATTAACTAAAGCCCTTTGTTTCTAAGAGAGACAAACAGTGTGCTTAACTGTTCAGACCGGAGATCAGCACAAAACAGCTTGACTGTGTTGTGTTTTATTTCTATCACATTAGGACTAACTGGTCATAAACTTTTTTACATAATGGAGTTAAAACACAACCCAGAAAACTACTAGGAAAGTAAAAGCTTCTTATCTAACATTGTCTCTTATCTAATGTTGTCGTTTACAGTAGAGAACAATTGTCCTTTCTTTCCACATTGCCCATTTTTGTATTGCTACCCAGTGTCCCTTTTCCTCCCTGTTCTCTCTCTAAAGACAAAAATCTGTGCAACACCCAAAGGTCACAAGCCACATTAGGAAAGACCACTTTGCAATCCACGACATGAAAGGCAGCAAAACATGTTAAGGGTGCGCCTTATCAAAAGCCTTAAAAGAAGCCATAAACAGCTCTCTTAACAGTACCAGTTATCATTTCTGCAGAAAAAAACTAATGCTCTTCAATCAATAACTGAAAGGAGCATAAGACAAATCTAAGCTTTTTGGGATGTCACATGGCAGTTTAGCATTTAAAATAATCATATAACTAATTTTAAAATTAAATTCAGTTGTCTCAAAAAAAATAAAATTAAAAAAATAAATAAATAAATAAATAAATAAATTCAGTTGCCTCAATCATACAGTTTAGATCACCAGAAGCTGACTGAAACCGTACTATCAGGCTGAAAAGAAAGTCTGGGAAACAAACTTTGATCATGATGACTCTTTGCTTGAGTTCACATTTCCCTTGAATTCACTCTAATTCCAGTGGGTAAACATAGGTAGTGTGTACTATTTGCTCTTCTCTTTTGTGTCACAGAATTTATAAAGAATTTACCAGGTCATCAAAGATATCTCTTTGGTGAACATGAATAGTAATCAGAGTCTCATATTTAACTCGTTCCATGGAGCTCAGATCTTTTGTGGTGACGTCTATCAGCATGTTAAGTAGTTCCAGAAAAGACTGGTTGGTTTTCTGCATGATTTTTTTATCAAATTTGGCATTTCTAAGAGCTTCTTCAGAATCCCGTGTCCATATCATTTGAATTCCTAACAACCCAACCTAAAGAAACAAAAAAAGGTTTTATGAGTGTGCATGGCATGTTTATATAATTAAATTTGGTTTTCTACATGATTTTTTAATCAAACTTGGCATATCTAAGTGCTTCTTCAGAATCCTGTGTCTATATCCTATGAATTTTTAATAACCCAACCTTACAGAAACAAAAAAAAAGGTTTTCTAAGTGTGCATGGCATATTTACATATTTAAATAGAAATTATAACACAATGAAAAATCATGACTATTATGCTAATGTAAAACCTTGATTATATCCACGTGGTATATTATTCCAAAAACCCATAGAAACTCTATTCATATTATTTACCTAGCAATTAACTACATAGAGCCCCATGAAGTGTCTACAATATTTTCTGCAAGTAATTTCAAGTCATTTAATTCACATTTCTACCTAAATAGGTTTTAAATTACTTGCAGATAAAGAAAGTCTCAAATTTGCTTTCCCCAAACTAGCATGGCAGCTACAAATAACAGATAGAAAAGACTTTACTGATCACAATGACTAAAAAAACACTGTTTCCTATATTTTAATGATGAAATATATTCCTAATTTTTCTGGTAAGATGTCTACCCAGTACATTGTTATGATTTATGTACATCATTACATAAGTAAATTTGGCTAGAAAAACTGTTCTAATTTAAAGAAAATACATTGAGTATCTCTGTGGCCCAAATACATATTTAAGTCTATGTGTACATATGCCCAAATAATCTGTAATTGTAACCTTTAAGCTTATCTACATTTTATAAATCTTTATGAAAATCTTAATATTGGTCCAGAGTTAAATTATGCTGTGATGCTTACAATAAGCAATATCTGAGATTTAAGGTGACTATTTTATTTTCAAAAAAAAATATTTTCCAATTTCAATGCACTGACCTGAGCAGGGAAAGAAGAAAGAAATTCAATCAATTGGAAACCTGTTTCTTGAATATTTGTAGCTGCCTGGCGAATTACAAGATGTAATGAGGACTGAGATTCCTCCAAGAGAGAATTAAGCCAAACTTCCACATTGCCTTCTGCCATAACAGGTTTGTTCAATTCAATTGTTTCACCCTCTCGAGAGGAAACTGACAGAATCTGATCATAGATCTGTGATAGAAAATGGAAAAATAGCAATATTTAAATGAAAAAGAAGAAACAGTTTTTGACATTTCATCCATTCTCCTTTTATCAATATTACCCTTCCCGTAGAAAGTTAAGCTACAGACTATAAAATATAAGACAAAACAGGATTTAAAGTCACTGTCAAAACCAATAAACATGTTAGCCATGAAATCTAAAAAGGTATTCCTACATCAATTCCAAATAATCAATATTCTGAGGAATTAAATTTCTTTCCTAAAAGAAATATTTTATATAAAGGTGGTGGTGAAAAAAAATCCCTCAAGTTACTCAAATGAAACAGGGGCTCTTTAAGAGTAATTCCAGACCACAAGATTTTCAGATTAAAATTAGAAATGACCTGCTCAACAAGATTCATGAGAATAAAGCAATTGCGATTCTTTACCACGGTTGCTCCTTACATGAGGGTGTCCCTCAGTAAGACTTCCTAATCAAACCCGGCTCACATGCTGATCACTGTACTTCACATCACACACAGCAAACACGGTGAGAACAATGTGGTGTCTGGAATTCAAGATACAAGGTCCAAGGTCTTCTTCTGGGCATGGATAATGCAGTGCTTTGAGGATATCACCAAGACTAAATTTCTTGCCTCTAGTTAATCAGTAAAAATCACGGCCAGCCTCCTTCCCTACCCACCTTACACTGTTCCATGACAATTAAATACCATAATGCAAACTGTAAACACCAATGCACCCTCCTCCACTGGAGACGGAAGTGACCCTCCACAAGGTAATGAATCTTAAATCTCAGGGATCCTCACTTGCATCGACTTTTTCTGAGGTCCTAAACATCATTTTGTACTTACAATTTTGTAAAATTTAAGACCCACAAAACCAGGATCTGGCCCCTGGTTGTAGGAACCTTAGGTAGAAACAAACAAAATCAATATTTTCTTAGGAAGTGACCATTAAGAACAGAAGCCGGTGATCCGTGGAAATGTAACCAACAAGTGAGGAAGCTTAAATTATCATCAGTGGACAGTGAAAAGCTCTAATCTTGAACCACAGTGTAGCAGAAAGATTTGAGCAAAACATCAGAAAGAATTTCCTGGTTAATTAGACCCTTCTTTCAACCCACATACTTGATGGATCAACAAATCAGTGACCTTGACCATTCAAATCCACCCTGTCTTTCCTCCATGTACCAGGATTTGCTATAGTAGTTCAGTCTTTTCCTTCTTTTGTCTATTTCATTCCTCCTCCTACACTTCACACAGAATCTTGCTGCACATAGAATCAGGTCCACAGTGTGATACACCCAGCCTTGGGAATATGGTGCCTGCCGCTTTTTTCCTTTGCTCATCACTCGTGCTTATTAAAGTCTCATGTGATCTGAGTTCGGCCTGGAGTGACCAAATTGGTTTCTAACTATCATTGTGGGTTGAATGTGTCATCTCCTAAAAATGTTAATATCATAACCAGCGAATGTGATATTATTTAGAAAGACAACATCTGAAGATGTGATCAAGTAAAAAAAAAATGAGATCAGATTGGATTTAAGGCATCCTTACAAAAGGAGAATTTAGATCCAGAGATACACAGGAAGAACAATGTGAAGGCAGAAGCAGACCCCAAGATGATGTCTACAAGCCAAAGAACTCCAAGGATTGTCAAAAGTCACCAGAAACTGACAAAGGCATAGAAAAATTCTCCCCAAAGCCCTCAGGAGAAACACAGCCATCGTCTTACTGCTTACTTTCAATCTTTGAAGCACAGAGAGTCTACATTTTCACTGTTTAAAGCATTTAAGCCTTAAGTGATGAATGAGGTTCCTCACACACCTACAGCCCTGCTGCCTTGGGCTATGCACACCTCCAGAATGTCACATGTACCCGCCTTCCTGAGCAGATGGCGCTTGCCTTATCTACCTACCTGGTTATGTTCCGCTACCTTCAAAAGGTTAGTCCAGCTCAATATTCTCCATGCCTTCCCTGACACCCCACTCAGGTCAGGCTTCCCTGACAGCCACGGCCATATTCCATGTGCTTACTACAAGCACAATAATCATAAGGCACAGCCCACAGTTTAACAGCCAAATTTCTCTTCACTATCGCATGCCACAAACATCGCTTCAGTGCTGACTGTGATGCATTTGTTCTTGGAACCTCAGGAAGAGCCTCGAGTCTGGCACATGGCAAGGGGCTTGACCATAATGACTAGTTTTACCACTCATCAGGGGCTACCTCTACCATTGCATGAACTGCACTCTACAGACTCCATTCATTTCTTTCTCTGCCTCCTCCACTGCAGCATGAGTTTCCTGCAGCTAGTACTTCCCACTATTAAGTATAACATCTAGCACATGGTAGTTACTCAGCAAATTAAATTGTGTGTTAGGATGAATAAACAAATGTTTCCAAGGGTTTGTATGAGGTACCAGAGGACTAAATACAATGCCAAATAGGAAAGGTCACTCCCTAGGAAATTTTGGATGAAAAGATGAATAAAATGGTATATTTTGGCAGCTGCATAAGTGCAGTCTATCTCAAGTTGAATGGCCTCTTTTGGGTCCCCTACAATTGCACTATTCTGTAAACATGTTAGAAGTGTTTTAGAATTGATTTTAAGAAAGTATACCAAAAACTCATAAAACCAAACTAAGACTATCAAATCCCTGGAACATCTGGATTGTTTAGCCAAGGTACTACATTATGAGCAATTGGTTTACCTTGGATTTTTTAGTTAAAATTGCCATGTAAAACCATGACTGCTATCTGCAATGTATTCTCAGTCACGTTGAAATTATTATTTATGTTCAAAACTGTGCTTTGGATATTAAGAAACAGGACAGTTCTGAAAGTAAGCTGGACCCCAAAGTCTGTTTTTAGCCACTGGCTAAGAGTTAAAAGACTAAGAGATGAACTTTTATAAACTCAGTATCAGGGAGTTACTCAATGGAGGCAACTGACATTCTATGATCGGAAGCTTGTTAGCTAGCAACGAGAATCAGCAAACCTTGTCATGGAACCTGACAGTTTTAATGTTGTCAAACACATTCAGCAAGTGGGCTTGTATAGTGTGGGAGTCAGATGCCTGTCCCAGGATCTCCAGGAGAGCAGGATCTGAGACGAAGAAGAATCGAGGAAAACACAGCCGTTTTTTCTCCAAGTATCTAAGAAAGGAAGAAAAAGATGAACTTTTATAAAACAGACAAAGCTGATCTTTTCAGGAATAAGCTCACCTAGATCGGGAAAGAAGGAAAAGTTGTGTGACAATTTGATTTTCCTGCATGACTGAATGTATTTGGATTGTTAAGAGCTTTTAGCAAATGGCATCCTATACACTGATGGAGAAACTATTTTCTTTTCACAACTGGTGGCAGAATTTTTTTTCACAAACATAAGGTATACATTCTGCTTAGTCTGGAATATCTTGTATTTCATTTGTAGAGCACAGGATAAAATATACACAGAGTTTTGGAGGAGTTGTGTTTGTTTTGTTTCCAAGAACAGCATTCATTACTGGACGTGCATTTTAGAGCAGTGATGGCTCAACGCCATGAAGAAGTTCTTACCCACAGGGGTTACGGAAACCCGGTGAACACTGCTATCATCTACTTGCCTTCAACTACATTCTAGTGTCTGTATGTTCTGTGTTATGGTTATGAGGTATTTGATCCATCATCTTCTCATTTATAGTTCTCAGTATTCATGTTCCAGCATGTTTTGTTCTATTGTGGCCTTTTAGTAAGGTTTCACTTTTTAATGAGGGGCACTGCTGTTTTGATTTTTGGTTAGTCTGGTCTGGTCTGGTCTGGTTCTGTTCTTTTCTGTTTTGTTCTGCTGCCCAGGCTGATCTCTGGTCTTTTATTCTGGGAATCAATCATTCAATCTTCCTGACTCAGCCTGGGACTATAGGTTTGTGCTACCCACTGCAGTTGGTATTACAGTGGTTTTAATCACCATCTCTTTCTCAAACTTTACTAATTGTTTACAACTGGTGATGGTGGTGGTTTTGCAATTTCTACTCTTCCCTTGTCATCTGTATGACTTACTCATTTCCTATGTAAAGCAGTGAAGAACCACCCCTATATTGCAAGAGCAGAATTCTCTTCCTTGGAAAATAAGATTTCACCTGAGGATTAAGTAGGTTGGAACCTGGAGTCCAGTGGCAAGGCCCCAGAGGACATACCAGCAAAGCTGGACCTCCACAAGCAATTGCTGGGCTTGTTTGAGTGAGTGGGATCTGGCAGCTGAATTCCTCAAGACAGAGGAGGAAACATTTTCCAGAAAGAGGCAAAGAATTAAGTCTATGAGGGGAAACTCATTGTAAGTACTTGGGGAAGAAATGGACATGCTTCCCATGATGACAGTGGCATAGCCTTGATGCGGGGGTTGTGGTCAATCCTCCCAACGCTCTCCTGGGAGGCTCAGTAAACTATGCACCACATGCTTCTGTGTGCCCGCTGCACTTATTTACTTGAGGCAGCTGGAGAAACATGAATTCTAGCAGTCCTGGGAGGCTAGAAAGGGTCCCAGGAGGTAGTTTTCTTATAACTTCCATTTTCTTAAAGTCTTACGTCTGTGCTGTCGTGTTTAAAGGTTAGATTTTTGCTTTCCTTCCTCTAAGGCAATTCTTTACATTCTTTTTAATATCCTGATCATTCTGATTCATATAACTGATTTTATTCTTAATCTTTATTCTTTTATTCTACCAATTCTTCTTCTTCACTTGTATCTTCCTTGCAGCAGCCCGACCTGTTTCTGTTGTTGAACCAGGTGGTGTTCCTGTCCCATTAGACCAGGCTGGGAGGAGGCGCATGGCAGGTGCCAGCCACATGTCTGGGATGGGGTAGAGATGACACCATATCAAGATGCTTCTCCTTAACCCCCACTTTAATTACCACCTGGTTACTGTGAAGATTCTTTTCTTTCTCCATGATCCTAAACATGGCTTGGGAGGATATGAGTTTTGTGTAACTCTGAGAACTCAAATGCTTTTGCTGCACTTACATATTTTGGCTCATAACCTCTTCTTGATAAAAGAATTTAAAAATTAGTAACATAAAAGAATCTGTGCATCATTTTAAAGTAGAATTTTCCTCTGATGAGTTATAACATAATGCCAAAATATCAAGCACCAGGGGAGAAATACATGTGTGATAAAAAATAAAGCATGAAAAAGCAAAGATAGAGGGGAGTGTGTGTGGGTAACTACATCTGTGCTGGTGGTGAAGATGAGAAAGAAAAGACACCAACCCTGCGGGAGGCAGATAAACAATGTGAATCCTCAGCAAGCTTTTCACAGTGACCAAACCCACAGGATATCCCAGTGACCCCTGCCTATTAGCCTTCCCATCCTGAGGAACCATAGGGGCATGAAGACCTTTAACCCCCTTCCTAAGGCTCTCGGGCCTGATACTGGTGTAGACTATGGGGCATCAGGTCAGGGCTACCTAAGAACCCTTGTGGTGTTTGCAATATGATAGCCCAGGCTTGGTCATCGTTATGGAAACATTTGCAATCATTTGAAAACAAAAATACTTTTTTTTGTCAAATGTCCTTCAATAATTATTTGACCTGATCTGACAGTTTTACAAAGCAGGTCAAATCATTAATAGCTAAGACTCCATCTTTCTAAAAAGGTATTTGGAGCACTCACTTGCAGATGGTCTTGCTTTAAAGCAGACATTTAAAAGGTGCTTCACTAACATTGGCATCACAGTGACTGTGTTCTAAGCAGGCTTAGACTGCTTAGAACAGACTTCTGACAAGAAGGAAGCAGGTGATTCTCTACACCACAGTGCTTTCAGACACCCCCAAACGAAACTGAAGTAAACTTACCAAGACTTCCTGAAGAAAATATTGGCCCAACCCCAAGTTCCTACTAAACTATGCCCACATCTAGGTATGGTCTGGCACTGATGCATATTAAGTGATGCATATTAAGTCACTTCTGTGCAATCCTGACCCCCTATACATGAAGACTGCTTCACATAAGGAGTACAAAAGCGTGTGTTTTACACATGCTTTTCCAAGAAGAATACCAGAAAATAGGTATACTAATTTTAAAAGAAGAGACTATATGAGAAGATTTGCAAGATCTCTTCCCAATGAGGAAAGCAGCCTGCATCCGAGTCCCACATCAGAACAAACCCCGTTAAGGACTGGGGAGAATAATATGAGGCCCAATGGCAGAGCACCTTTATACAGAAGTTACATTTTACCAAAGGAAAACAAATTTGGCAAATGCCCCCTGTTCCCTTTTGTCCCTCAGATTCCACGTGTTTTCAGAGCAGCAGGCTTCTTACCCGGTGAGGGATTTCTGGCAGATTTCCAACTGGTCCAACAAGTGCGGTAACAGCCGCCCCATCGTCTCATCTCCCACACAGCACTGCACGACATTGGGCATCTCGTGCGCCCGAGTCATGATCTTTACCCAAGATTTATCTATGTTGGAAAAGCACTTGGCTTCCTGCAAGAATGAGGGAGCAAAGGACAGCTGGGGACGTCTGGGATCTCCAGGGCAGAGTGCTTCAAATGCCTCCAACTGATGCCAAGGACATCACCAGGCTAGGTACCCAAGGGCTGTGTGTTCAGGGTCTCACACAGCCTCGTCTATTTAAATTCTGCTTTGCTGTTTTGTACCATATCATCCTCTTTATGAAGGACCTTTACCCCAACCCTAATATTCCCGTTAAATACAAATGGGAAATAGACACAAAAATAACTCTTCACAAGATAAACTGGGAGGAGAGGACAGGCCCAACTGTTCTCATGAGTTAGCGCCAAACACAGTGAACTTTCTACTTTTGAGTCTTCTACAATGCACAGTGAATTACTTGTGGGTCTAAAAAAAATATTTTAAAGTACTACAAAATTAATTCTAGTCAGATTCTAACATCACAAAAAAATTAACATTTTCAGAAAAGAAAAATGGAAGATGTACAGGTTATTTTGAGAGGGTTAGAATAATGCTTTTCCTTCATAAAACTTTCTGTATACGGTATGATCAATGAGCACATATTACCAAAATGAGCAAGAAACTCCACTTAGCTCCTTAAATATTCTATGTGAAAGTTTCCATTTTTAGGTTCAATTTTAGACTCTTTTCTACACATCAAGAAAAAAATATGTACAAATATAAAAGCAAAAGTAAATGAATAAATACCTAAAATGTTAGTGTGTAAATATGTTTCACAGTGGACCAAAAACATCAATCTCCTGCTCTATGACTGGTTAATAAATCTGTCTTCTCTAATTAAACTGAAAACTAATCAAAGAAAAAAGTCAAAAAACCTAAGTGAAGAAAACAGTCAATATAATGATGCTTTCAAAACTCAAAATTTTTGTTAAAATACTATAACCTTGTAAACAACTTAAAGTTTGAGTAAGAGTTCTTGAAATATGGTTAAAATGTCTTTTAAAAATTCAAAATATACCCCTACATATATCTAGTAAGATGATTACAATCTGATGATAAAAATACACCCAGTATTTTCCGATCTTTTTGTTTTGGAGCTTTTGTTTCTCGCAGATTTCCATCCCTCAATTTTACAATACCAATATAATTTAGTGTATTGTACAGTGTGCATTATTTTAAACTACCAGTAGCTGATGAACAAATTATTCTATCATTGTCAAGATAACTACACCATAATTCTACATTGTTCCAAATTTCACTTTGAAATTACCTAAAGAAGCACATCAATTATAAGAAGCAGGAGTTCATGCTTTGCTTTTTTAACCCTCGGTTTCCTATCAAACATCACAGTTTCATAGCATCCTTACTCTGATTGTCACCTCTTTCCTTCCCACAGTCCCTCACCATCCTTGAAGAACAATATCAGCTATGAAAACAAAAATATTTTAGTCTAACAGAGACTAAAATATAGTATTGCATTCTTTAAGAGGCTATTCGTTCTTACATATTTCTCTAATTGAAAAATGTGATGGGATAATAAAGATATCTCCAAAACCTTGGGCAGCTGCTTGGCAATGTCTCCTCCCACGAAGACAGCTTCCAGGTAAACCCACAAGTTCTGCACCATCATCCAGTTCTCTATGATGTCGGTTGAGTTGGAAAGGTACTGCACCCATTTTTGAATCTGGGCTTTGAATGGCATATTGTATCTGAAATTTGAAAATCAAAACCAAATATTCATCATTTTATTTTTGTTGTTTTCAAAATAAAAATTACGTTTGAAAATCTTAGTTTTTAACCTGTTCCTTTAGAAGTTTGAATGTACTGCTGGTTTTCACAGTGATAAAACTGAGGAATTTTGTCACCAATTTATGGGTATGGTAAGTCTTAAGTTTTTCTGATTTTATCCAGAGAATAAAGCACTAGAGACCCATAATTTAAGGAGAAGATCATGTGTGCAACTTGATTCCATCCACTTCCAAAGCAATATGCCTGGTCATGGTTCCCAGGACAGAAAGAGTGACATTCTCTCTGAGTTTCTGGGTAGTGAATTACCTCACCCCAAAGCAACATTTTTACCTAATTCATGTATGGGTGTGTGTCTTCTCTATTCCCCAAATATGCCATTATCTATTCATCTTTCATTCTAGTTGGACTAATGACTATGTTTATTAAAACCAAATCTTAAGCAGTACAAATTTGACATGACCAACTGTCTAAATCTCCAAGACCTAATTTTATATTCTAAGACCCTCACTTGTATTTACCAAATGGAAAGCAAAGGAATTTTTATCAAGACAGAATTAAATAGATAGTAATTCTTGCATTAAAAGTATTGACCCCCAATATACATCTAGAATATCATAATACAATCACAGCTCAGTGCTATCTGTATGTTAAACAATTACTCTATATCTGAGATCCTGATGAACAAAAAATTATTTTAGAAACAGCAAAAGGAAGCTCATCGCTCATGCTCAAGGAAATGTATGTTCATGAGTCCAGCTTTCCATGGGCAAAATCTAATAGTTTTGCTGATGCTATCAAATTGTCCAATAGAGGTGTTATACTGGCATCTGTCTATGCCATGTGACACACCTCTATGAATTAATTTCACTGTCTATCTTGGTCTGAGTGAAAGAGACCACATTATCTCATTAAAGTGTGTACACAACTAAGAATTCCTGGCCCATAAATGTTGGCAGAAAGGCTTTTTTTCAAGTAGAATGATCATATTCGGGGATTCAAACTGATGTTCCTACTGGGGTCTGCAGCCTGGTGAGCTGTTAGCTGTGCGACAAGCAGTCAAGTTGAAGGGCTCTGCACAAGTGGATAATTACATGTAGCACTATTTTGTCAAATTTATGGTCTAGGCACATCTCACAAATAAAGCATAGTGGAATGAGATGGGTGATGCGTGCTGTGCCAAAAGCTAAATTTCAAACAAGTGCTTTCAGCCCTGAATAAATCGTATGCAGGGTACTACTGCACTGCACTTCTTACTCATTTCCTTTGAAATGTGTGTTACTTTGCTTCTCAAGGATAAGAGTAAGGGGGACGGTTTTCCTACCTATTGCTCAGGAGAGAACCCAGCAACATCAAGCTGTCCTCCATGGTGGCAATGATTTCTGAGGTACTGTCTCCTCGCAGGAGGAGTTCTCCACGGGTTTTAAAGCTGCCAAATGCGAAGGTTTTGTTGTCCCATTCATTAATCACTTGCTTCAGCTTTTGTTCAATGTCTCTCTCTTTGACTGCACTGATACAGATGTCCTGTCAAAACGGCAAGCTCTTGTCTTATTACTTGAAAGTCACATAATTTATTAATAGTCTAAGTTCAGCAGAGAGCCTCTATTCATTGTGTGCCTCATATGTAACTAAAGCATGTATATTTTCAGAGAGAGAGACAGACAGACAGGGATAGAGACAGAGACAGAGAAAGAGAGAAATTGGAAGATAAAGATATTACTAAGTAGAACTTTACATCATACAATTTTCCACTAAACTATTCTAGAAAGAAAGATAACAGAAAAGATGCAGTAAGTTTTAACTTCACTCACAGACTTAAAATTAGTTTCTAATTTATTCTTAATGTCAAGCAATACAGGAAAAGAAAAGGAAATTAACAGGAATCTGATGTCTTCTCATGTCTCCGGTCACTTCCTCAGTTTCTCCTGCAACTTCATCTTTTCCCGGACTATTACTGAGCCCTGACCTTCCCCTCATTTCTTCTCATGCCACCCACCCTTTCAGGATGAGCTCTTCTATGCTCACGCATTCAGTAACCTTTTACATCTCTGAGCAAGACTCACACTCACCTGCCAGAGGAGCTTCTCTATGTGGCTGTTTCAACAAAACTCTAATACAACCTGCAAAATATCAAACTCATGCCCAGAGTCAAGCTATGATCTTTGCACTCTGCTGCCCAATCTGATCCATTTACAATATTTTACCTTCTCAGTCATAAGAACAATCATTCAGATTGCTCAGCACAAAGTCTACAGTTCAAGCTCAGGTGCTCCCCGCTTTTCCCTGACCACATGATCTCCACTAGCAAATTCTTCCCAGTTTCACCTCCTAAACATCACTTAGCTCTGTCTTCTTTCCAGCTTCACTGCCTTCCCTCTCTGCCAGTAAACCTGAGTTACTCTTAAAATCCTTCAGTTGATCAGTGATTCCTGAACTCTGCATCATGTTGGAACTTCGGGCGCTGGAGAACAGGTGGCCTACTTGCCACCCTGGTGAGCAGCTGGTGGCCTGGTAAACCACTGGCACACCAGGGCAAGAACTATCAGCAACTCCTAAGCTCTGCATCATGTTGGAACTTTGGATGCTGGGAGATAAGGTGGCCTGCTGGCCGGCCTGTAAGCAGCTAGAGCCCTACCGGTGCTCGGGCTAAGAATCAGACATTGATCCATCCCCTTCCCCTCCCCACCTCCTTTAGCAAGTAGGCACCAGTGGTCTGAGTATCTTTTTGGAGGATGAATGTATACAGCATGGCGAGTAAGGGGGATTTCCTTCTACCATCTCTTTGAAGGCAAATATTTTTATCACTGTTTTGCTCAGTTTTGACTAATGGTACAGCTTTATTCAATATTATGTTTTTAAAAGTTTGATATTTCCTTCCATTTTCCTCTATTTGATTGAAAGAACAGCTAATGTGAACAAAATGGGCTGTACTATTGAGCCCATTGCTCGTGTCCTGGTGACCTGCTCTGAGGTTCTGTGGTAGTTTTACTGCACTGTGGTCACATGGGTTTGTTCTGTCTTGTTCTGCTGTATTTTGCTACCTTCAAAAAAAAAAAAAGTAGATAAGAAAGTAACAAAATACCTCCAAAAATCTCCCAACTCCACCAAAGCTGATCCACGGATCATGGATGAGGAGAAACTCAAAAACAAGGCAACAGAATTATATAAGGTGATTAAAAGTATATAACAACAACAAAACAAGTCAGTAAGGTACTGAGCAACCTGAAACAGGATACAACTAAACAGATAATGGACTTAAAAAGTAAAAAGAAGAAAAGAAAGTGCTCTAGAGGATATGGCTGCTTGTATGTTTCAGTGTGTAGGATGGATAATCATGTTGCTAAGTTGTTACTGGACCATTGAAGTTCTTTGCAGTCTCACTGTTTGAATGTCCACTTTGTATGCTTTAATTTTGTAACTTTAACAACTAGGTCTAAGAAGACAGTATGTGATTTATCAACTAAAAAAAAAATCCTTCGGTTGCCTTCCCATCTCTCTCCTCTTACTCTCCTTCAAGTCTTTCTGTACACAACTACCAAGATGGTCTTTAAAAAGGAAAACCTAATGAAGGCCTCCCTACTGCAGACCCATCTCCCGGGTGGTCCTCCCTTGCTTTAGAGACCAAAATCAATAGTAAGTTCTGGAACCAAAATCAATAGCATGTTCTATTTCCCTGGCCCCAACTGTTTCCTCTCTTTTCCACCATATTCCAGCCGCACAGCCAACTTCTGCTCACATACGCGATGTTCTTTGTGTCTACAATGGTCTCTTCCTTTTTTTTTTTTTTTTTGTACTTTCAAAGTCTTACCACACTGCCTTCACCCAACCAGGTTTGCACCAACACTCCAGCTTTCCCTACCTTTACCATCCACAAATGCCACAGGCCAGCACTATACATTTCCTTAAGTGGTATTAACTACAATGTATTACTGTACCTTTATTTACATAATTATCTCATTATCCTAATTATTTAATGATCTATGAATGCCGAAATGCATCTCTATGTTCCCAGCATAGTCACATGGAAAGCATTCAACAAACACTTGGTGAAGAATGAATGGCTGGATGTCAGGAAGGAAGTCTGACATTCCAGCGTGCTTTACGGTAAGATATAGCAATGCTGCTACATCCCACGAGGTCATCCAGCCTTGCACCACGGAATCCACCTGCCAACGGTACCTCTATTTCTTCTTTGTATTTCAGAAGAGGGGCCTCCATGATGTTTCTTAACTTAAGTGTTTCGTTCCCCACATCCAGACTGTGTCCTGTGAGAAGGGCGAGCCTCTCCCAGTGCCGGTCCATCATGGCTTTGCTGGCCATGTATTCCAGCAGGGGGCAGCACTCGCTGAAATCCTCTATAGTCTTCTTCAAGTCCAAATAAGCCTGCCAGTGCTTCAGTGCCCGGGGCAGCTTCCGACACCTGTGGAGGAAAACCGACATGAAAGGTCATTTGAGCACAAGCCCAGACCGTTCCAATCCTGGATGTCTGGTATCTCTTCTATCAGAGTCTCCTCAAATATCTATCTCGTTTTGAAATCTCATGACTCAGAGGCTGTCATACAACATCCTACACATATGACACAAAATTGCTGCTCTGAATCAAGAAAGTTTTTTTTTTCAGTCTCTCAAAACATTTACCCAGGTAGAAGCATTACTTCAGAGGACAGAGGTCCCTTGTGATTCATTTCAACTCAACAAACACAGATCGAGAATTTAACAACCACAAAGCACAACAGAGTATACCACGCATTCACCTAATACAGCCAACAAGTGACCTTCCTTTTCCCTGATTTTAGTGCTTAAAACCACTCTAAAGAACCATAGGGTTCTTGCTTCTATTTCAGAAAATTATCTAACATAAACTTAGCATATTTCATAAGTGTTATACAAACACATATCAGCTCCCTCCAACCTATAGAAAAGGTCCTGACAAGATTCATCTATGATTCAAAGGTGTGCTTATCTCATATACACAGGAGAAATTAATAGAGCACTTGACAAGGATGATGTCAACACACAACAATCGTTCAGCAAGATGTTTTCATAATACCTGGGATTAAAGAGAGCTTGACAGCCCATCAAGGAGGAAAGCATTTGAAGTCCAATAGCTCTGAGCATGCTACACATTTCATTTCTCACCTGCTCTGGAGTTCTAAGAGTTCACTGTTGATTTTTTCAATATTCACTTCTGACCAAAGAGTATCTTGGTAACTATTTACAGTCTCTATGACACTGTTGTACAGAGTGTATATTTTCTGTAGAAGATTTAACTGTTTTTTTATTTCAAGAAGCTGAGGGTACTGTGTAACAGGCAGACCAAACAGTTCCTCTCCTCCAGTATAGGTGATATATTTCCGATAGATATTATCAAATTGATTCTAATAAAAACACAAATGAAAACTAATTGACATGATTCATAAATCTCAAACAAAGGAATGAAAGTAAAAGCCTGGGAAATAAGCAAGAGCCTGTGATCTCTGTAGAGAGTATGGTTAGTTCACAAAAACCGCTTCTAACTATAACCACACAAAATTGTATTTTCCAAAAGGTAAGCACATTCCATCTTGAGAAAATAAGTTTTTCTATCTTTAAAATATGTGCCTGCTTAGAATCTGATAAGGTTCAGGAAGATAAAGCAATGTAAATGGTTACCTGAAACATGATAAGCCTATCGCTTGCTTCCTGGGGATTCAAGCCACTCACCATTGGACCATTCTGAAACAAAAAGTTTAAAAACAGAATTAAGCATTTATGTACAAATCTCACAAACTCTAATTCTTTGAATATCAAAGTCACTGTGCATACTTGTTCATACTGTTTTCACCAAACTGAAAACAGGTTTTTTTATTTGTAAAAAGGACTCAGAAAGTGATATACTCAGAAATATGGTAAAACCTCAGTAAGTTAAGACACTTTGAAACTTTGAAAGATATTTGATTCATTTATTGGGTGACAGAGGCAAAAAAATGTCAATAGATCCTCCAGAAGAAGTGCTTATCTCTGGTTTGGAACAAAAACACTAGCACTTCAATGCACAGATTTCTAATTCTAATTTTCATTGTAAGGCCTGTTTGTAAAATGAACCATAATCTAAATATTCCAATAATGTTTTCCTTCATGTGACACTTAAGTATGTGGCTTTCTCTGCTTCTATATCCATGAAGTCCCCTGACATTAGCTTTGTGCTTTGGTAACACTTCTAGTTAATCAGCTAAAAGTTTAACTCATACTTTATGTACATATTTCCCTTCTGTACCACATTACAAAGGGCTGGAAAGGGATTTCATGACACAACACATTTCTAGCAGAATACTCTTCTCTAAAATTAATATAATTAGTATATTAACACAATTAATATACTAATTATATTACTATCATTAATATAAAATACAACTGCCTGGGGGCAGGGCTACATCTGTCTTGTTCACCACTGTGTTTTCAGCACAATGGACAGAACCTGGTGCCTTCTGGGTGCCTTAGCACTTGCAGAACTAAGAAACACTGTAAACCTGGCATTCTGGGATACTGAAGCAGAAGGATCACAAGTAAGTCCAGCCTGGGCAAATTAAAATTTAACTAGAGCTTGTATCAAAATTTTCTAAAATGTAGAATGGGCTGGGAATGTAGCTCAGTATGAATATGCTGGTTTCAAACTGCAGTTATGCAAAAAGAAAACAAAAGGAATTCTGTGAAAAGGAGGAACAATATTTGTGTTTGAATAGTATTTGCCCACCTACATTTGGAAAGTTATAATTTCAGTAACAGAATAACAATGCAATGTTAACAGTTTTTTTTAAAATTCCCTCATTTCATGTTGAAATTCTGCATGAGCTCCAAGAGGAAAGGAAAGAGAAAGGGAAGTGTTTTTAACTGCCTTGAAAATAAAATGTCCCCATAGGGAATATTTAAACAACAATTGCATTTTGTATATTCGAGTCACTCTTCCCTGAAAATACACACGGAGAAAAACAAAGCCATACCAAATCATAGTCCAGATAAAACTGGTGACAATCTTGGAGAAAGACCTCCACAGTACCAATAAGCTCCTTCCTGAAGCCAGGCTGCAGGGAGACTAATTCATTCTGGACCTCACTGGCACGCACCAGCAGCTTCTCCCAAGCATAGCGCAGGGTGTCCACTTTGTCCATCTCTTCCTTTGCTACCAGAAGTCCATATTTGTTAAGCAGGGCATAAGATTCCTACATGAGAAAGAAAAACTTAATTTCTGCCTGTCAGGTTCCTAAATCTATGTGCAGTCATTTCCTGAAGATGAGAATAGAAGAGACCAGCATGACAGTGAACTCACCCAGAGAGTTCAAGTTACTCTAGTCACAAGCTGCGTGAGCTTAAATGAACAGCTAAGCCACACAGCTCCACATTCCCTGCACATAAGATTGAAGGATGCAGAAAACATGAGGCTGCAGTCCGAGCCTGGCCCACAGAGCAGAAGTGAAGATACTTTAAATTAGGACAAGATAAAAAAAATGGTGTTTTTAAGTCTGGAATTTTTTTAATGCTACAATCACACTCCTATGTTTAAAGAATAAATTCAATGATCTACTGCCAATTAGATATGCGCCTCTAGAAAAAAATAATATGGTATAAAAATAAATGTCATGTGCAACATTGATCAAATTGCTTAACTCCTTTGACCCTGATTCCTCATGCATAAGTATTGTTAGGCTGTTAGTGTCATGTGGAAGAGCTGTTTATGAGCCACAATTTCCATACTCGATGACTCAGAGCATTGGTTTTAAGAACTATTGCTGCTCCTTCTTGGAAAAATTGTCCTCAGCTGAATGGGACAGCTTTTCATGAGGAAATCCACTGTCCTGGGGGTCAGAAGGACAGTATTCCTTGCCTAAAGGTGAGTCTGGGTGGTAATTAATGCTGCAGATCTGCCCCAGAAAGAGGCTGAATGCACTCCAGAGCTGAGATCTCACTCTCGCTCAGCGTTTTCCTCAGTATCCTTCCCTGTCTCTTACTCCCTCCCACAGTGAGCATTCCTCAATAAGTCATTTGCCCCCAAAACCTTCACCTCAGACCAAGTTCTGAGGACCTTAGATGATTGCCAACGATGAGAACTGGCTGTGGAAGGCACCCCATAAAGGACAGACAGCATCATCATGGAAATCACTTTCTTAGCCTTAGTACCCATCTGAAATTCCAGTCCAAATGGCCACCATTTCAGCTCATCACACCCAACACGTGGAAATTTCTACACTGAACAAGGATGCCAGTTACCTCAATGGGTCCTACTTGAAAATCGGTGAGGATTTGCTGATCCCTGATTTCTTTCAGGGCAGCCATTGCAATCCGAATATCATCTAGGTCCTTAATCGGGCGGTTCAGTTTCTTATTAAATTCTTCAATAAGTGTAAAAATGTTTTCCATCTCACTCCTGTATTTTTTGTTACAGTGGCGACCAATGACAACCATCCACGCTTTTATCTCAGCAGTCAGGGAAAACTTCAAATCAGCTGTGAAATCCAAACACCCACAGTTTAATCTGGGAAACCCAAGCAGATGACAATATGCTTTGCTGCTGCTGCTCAATAATAGTAAATGTTACACAGCTTGTAATTCTCTAAAATATAGACAATCAACTGGAAAAATACATTTTCTTTATTATTATACTCACTCATTTTATAAAACTTGTTGCTGTAAAAATTCAAAATACATTTCAGGATGCCTATATATATATATATCCAAAACCCTCTGAGATAAACCCCAAATATTCATTATTGTTACTTAATAAAACAAGCATAAATCTCTACTCTAAACTCAAAAGATTCAACCTCTTTCTCTAAATTAGCCTTTATTTTCAAGATTTAAACACAATGTCTTCAAAATAGCCCAGAATAAACAATTACACAAAAAGGAATTCAAAACGAATTGGTCGTAAAGCTCAGTCCCAATGTTTAAGATAGCTAGAGCTCTCTGGCATACTAATCAAGGTAAAGACACAAAACAACAGTGCTGAATTTGCCTGAAAATCAAGTGAACTTACCTGTGTACAGAGCAATGGAACCCACACAGATATACTCAGGCTCAGCATTAATTTCCTGTTCCAGGTTTTGGTAATAAAGAATCTGGGACTCAAACTCAGAAAGCAAAGGGTTTTGCATAATGAACATCATAATTGTTTCTTCTTTTTCCTTTTGCCAAATATGATTGTAGTGTTTGAAGCAATCCATGGATGTAATAACTTCCTAGAACATAAATCAGATTTATGTAGAGAAGGAAGAATCTGAAATACTGTCAGATTTTCCTGTTGCTGGCAATTTCTGTGGCATTGTCGATGCATGGGTGGTAACCCAGAGATACCAAGTTTCACTGTTGCTATCCCTACTCAAAGGAAAGAACAAGGAGAATCTACAAGGACAACAAGAATCTACAAGGAGAGTACTGGAGGACCCTTTGGACATGGTCTTCGATTACAGCTGGATAAAAACATAGCCGTAGGTCATGCCACAGTGAGCCATAAGAAAAAAGCCACTGTACAGTTCTCTTCCCCTCAGGTCTCCCCCAGGAGTCCTCACTGGTAGAAGCTACTGGAAGCCTCAGCAGAAATCCAGTGACAGGTTGCCTAGGGTCAGACAGTCACGTGGGGCTGGGTAAAGACTGGATTTGCAGAATGAAGGGCAAACAGAACATAGCCACCCACTGAGAAATTTCATAGAATTGCAGGAAAACATGATCATTATTTTAATAAAGACAATGCCTACCCAATACTACACCTCTCCGTGCTTATCTCCTAATCTTTTTTCTAAATTTTGGTGAGTTTTAGAGTCACCTTCAATGAGATCCACACACTTTTTGTTAAGTATGTTTCTAAGTGTTTTTCATGATGTCATTGTATACAAGATCTTTTTCCACTAATTTTACAACTGGCTTTTTAGGTTGAAAACATTGATGATTTACAAGTAACCCAACTGATAAATGGACAACTGGACAGACACTTATCAACAGAAAACACACCAACCACTATTAAGCACATGAAAAAAAAGTCAAACTTTTTTTTTTTGCATCCCCTGTGGGAATGCAAGTCAAAATTACACTGAATATCATTTCAGTCCAGAATGACTATCATTAAGACCACATATGTACATACATACATACATACATACATATTTTCACAAATAGATGATACAGGAGAAATGGAAACTCTAAGCTGCTGGTAAGAATGTAAAGTATTAGAACCACTATGGAACTCAGTACAGGGTTTCCTCAAAAATCTAAAACCAAAAACGCAAACTGCATGGGAAACACTTCAAAGAATCAACAAATGGGATCTCACATTATTGAAAAGTTTCTGCACTTCAAAGGAAATCACCAACAGAGTGAAAAGAAAACCAACAGAGTGGGAAAGAATTTTAACCAGCAACCCCTCAGACAAATGACTTGTGTCCAGAATACATAAAGAATTGAAAAACATCAAGCCCCCCAAATTCAAAGACCCTCTCCAAAATGGGCATCTGAGATGAACACACAGTTCTCAGAGAAAGATATACAAATAGCAAATAAATACATGAAGAAATGTTCACCATCACTGGTCATTCGAGAAATGCAAATTAAAATAGCATTGAGATTCCACCTTACTCCGGAAAGAGTAGCTGCCATCAAGAAATCAACTGATAACAAATGTTGGCGAGGCTGCAGGGAAAAAGGAACACTGCTCCACTGTTGGTGGGAATGTAGACTGGTGCAACCATTATGGAAATCCATATGGAGAATTCTCAGAAGACTAGGATTGGAAGCCCCATTCAATCCAGCTATTCCCCTCCCGGGTATTTTCCCCAAAAAACTGAAAAGTTCATATCACAGTGATATGTGTGCACCCATGTTCATAGCTGCACAATTTGTGATAGCTAAATCCTGGAAACAACCAAGATGCCCATTAACTGCAGAGTGGATGAAAAAGATGTGGCATTTTTATACAATGGAATATTGTTCAGCTATAAAAAAGGATGATCTTGAGGCCTTCATAGGCAAATGGAGACAACTTGAGACTATCCTCACTAGTGAAATAAATAAGTATCATATTTATAAATATCATATTGTGTCTCTAGTGTGAAAAGTAAATAAGAACTACAAGAGTTATAAAACCAAAATGTGTAATTGCTATTGTAAAAAAGAGAGGAAAAGAAAGTGCTCTAAGGGATATAACTGCATGTAAGTTTGAGTGTGTAAAATAGATGACCATATTGCTGAATCTTTGTTGGATCTTTGAGCAGAACTGTTTGTAGTCTGACTGTTTGAATATTTACTATGTACCCTTTAACTTTGTAACTTGAACTACTACATCCAGGATGACAGTACGTAATTTATAAATTACTGATTTCTTAGTGGGGCTTTTTCTCATTCTCCTTTTTCTTTCTTTCTTTTAGAATTCTGTATTGTTGCTACCCTTTTTTCTGTTTTGCTTTTTTTTCTTCTCTTTAAATAAATTTTAAAAATGTATAATTGCTATTGTAAAAAAAGAGGAAATAGGAAGCACTATAGAAGATATAGCTGCATGTATGTTTAGGTGTGTGGGATTGATGACCATATTTCTAGGTTCTTGTTGGATTGTTGAACAGATCTGTTTGCCTCTCACTGCTTGAGTGTCCACTTTGTGTGCTTTAGTTCTGTAACTTTAATAACTATTTCTAAAAGAACAATATGTAATTTATCAACTAGTGATTTTCTTACTGTTTATCTTCTTTTCTTGAAATTCTGTAATATTTCTACCTTTTTCCTGGTTTTTTTTTTTCTGTTTAAATAAAAAAAAATCTAAAATCAGCACTACCATTTCATTCAGCTGTACGACTCCTTGGGATATTCCTGAAAGAATGAAAGTACGCTGTAGGGGCATCTGAAAACCCGTTTTTCCAAGTCACCGAACCAAGCTATGGAATCAGCCCAGGTGCCTGTCAATGGATGAATGAATAAAGCAAACTACACACACACACACACACACAATGCTTCAGCCACAAGGAAAAACAAAATCATGTCATTCTGAGGAAAATGGATGGAACTGGAGATCATCGTATCAAATGAAATAAATCATATTCAGAAAGCCAAATATCATGTCATTTGTCACATGTGTAATCTAACGAGAGAGAGAGACAGAGATAGAAAACATGAAAATGCAAGGATTGTTGGAGAAGAAGAAAACATAGGGTGGTGGAGAGGAGGGCAAGGGTTGTGACAGGTACTGGGAATGATCTGTGTTACATATACATATGGATTTTCAAAAAAAAAACCCTACTAACCCGTACAACCTATACACACTAATAAAAATGAATCTGATGTTTCACATAACAGTCCAGTTTGCTACCAAGTGTTCTTTAAAATGCAATGGCTCACGTGCACTGGTAAGCAGGGGAGAGCAAATGGGAAGGACACGTTCTCAGATGCTGTTCCTCCTAGCACGTCACTTTGCGTCACGTCACAGTATGGGCCATGGAGAGGTGGTCTCCAATGGCCATGCCTCGTGGTCTCTTTTGGATGGAGGTGGCCACTTGGTGCCTTTTGATCTTGGCACAGTTCATCCTGACCTCCATATATTCATTCCCCTTTCCCCTAACTGATCCTTACTCTGCCTTCTCCTGAGCTCCTTTCCACTTATTGTAGTAAAGTTCCATAATTTCTATAACATTATTAACATGCTAAGACTTTACTATGATTAGTATTGTTTTTGTTATAGTGAGGACAAGATTATTTACTTTCTATATGTGTGCCTCAATGTCATTTTTATCCAGATCTCTATTATTGATGTTAAATGAGCTGCTTCACAAAACAAGAGAATTTTCAGGAATATGTCTATTGTAAGACAGCAGAAATTCTGCTTTTTTTCAACTACTAACTTCACTCTTACTTGGTCACTTTTTTCCAGATTATCTTCTTGAGTTTATCTGATAGATAGTCCTACTGTATTACCTCTAATAATTTAAAACTTGTCTCTTTGCTTCTAACATTTATGCCTCTTAGAAATAAAGTTTTTCCACTCATTCACATATAACTTCAGAATCATATCTGCAAAAGAAAATTTTTAAAAACTGAGACATGGCAAATGCAAACATTTGAAACATCAGGACATGACCAAAGCGTTCCCAAGGGTACAACTAGTTCCTATTTCCAATACCTTACAGTGACCTGGACCAAACCCGGTAGGGTTAAATTCCCTCCCTCTGCACAGCTCAAATGTTCCCCAGAGCCTTACATTTGATGCATATTGAGATTTTCCATGCACTGAAATGGAGAAAGCTAAGCCTGCCCCTGCCTGTCCACCAACAACACCTCCGCTGGCACAGACTGAAGTGTTCACATGTAAATCTGGAACACACCTCAGCAGAAGACAGACTGAATTTCAAGTTAGCAAAGATTCCTGGATGTGATAGAAATTCCAGAGTTCTGGGGTCTCTAAACATCCATGCAGTTATACTATGAGTTAACTGTATAAGTCTCCAATTTACATTATCTGAAAGTGTCAGTCTTTATTCCATTGGAGTTTTGTTTGTTTTGGTTTGTTTTGGTTTGGTTTGGTTTGGTTTGGTTTGGTTTGTTTTTTTGAGTAGAGGTAACTTAGAGCTTAAAGAAAAGAATCACATGAACTGCTTATGTAGAGCTTCTCTGCTAAGTTACAATAACACAAGATTATTTAGATTATTAAACCAGCTCCTCATCCAAGCCAGGTAGTGCTACAAGTGGGTGGCCAGCCCAAGGATGTCCGAGTTTGCATTCTGATCCAATCAACTGTGGCAAGAGGACATGGTGAGAGCAAAGGGTTTCCTGTGGTGGAGGCAGAGTCCTTCAGAAGGGTCTAGGGCCGTGTCCAGTACTGCGACTAACTGTGCAGTCATTGTCTGAAGAACAATGTGACCATCTATGCATCTGGAAAAATTATCTTCAAATTATTCTAAGCCTCACTGCTTTCTACTGTTTTAGATCTATACATTTTCTTCACATAATACAAAGGAAATGCAACAAAAAATGACTGCAGAGAAGTACTTTGCTGCGAGGAGTACCTTATTTTGACTACTATGTTTAGTCTTTCGATTTCTGTAACAGTGGCTGGTTATACAAGAGAAAGCAACAGACTTTATTGCTGACTTAATTTATCCTGTGATTACTGAGACATTTGAAAGCACAGCTGAACATCTGTAATTGTAATACAGACTACTTACCTTTATCATCTAGTATAGACCCCAATAACCTAAGCATTAGATGAATATTTGTGGAATTACATGAACACTAGCCCTAGCCCAAAGTTAAATGCAGTACCTTCAATACACTAAGAAAGAAAAATTAAATGTGCACAAATGCAAAGGCTTCTCTTGGAAGCTCATTAAAACCAAACTTAACAGCACTGTCACACTACTGTTACAGTGAGGGTGACATTTTGGAGTTTACTAACATGTGCAACTCATTCCAGAAAAACTGAGTAACTGAGTAAATGTATTCACAGAGGAACATCTCCCCCTCAAAACTAAGAAACACTTTTAAAGGGTTAGCAAGTCATAGTGCAACCAGAATATGGGTGTTTATGCTTTACAAACTTGTTTTCAGGGTTTTCAGCCTTTTTGATAATCAGAACAAAATTAGCCAAAGAAGAAGTCAAGATGGCCAACCAGTGAGCAACAGAATACAAAGCCTCGCAGGAGAAACAACTCTTATGCCAGAATAAAACACCCTGGAGAGACCCAGACAGAGGGAGATGGATCCTCTTGACACAGGAAGACATTAAAACATAAAAAAGCTTGTCAAACACATCGGGACTACAACTGAAACACCTAAAAACTATGGGGCACAGTGTTTGAATTTGCACCAGCTTTAATCCGCGCCAGCCAGCAGAGCCGCCCAAATTCGTTCCCGCCGCCACTCACAGGAGCCACAGAAGCGCTGAAGTCGGGGGTTGGTGAGCCCAACGGAGAGCGGAGCCAGTGAAGGGACCTTCATTAATCCATGGTCAGTGCTGGGAGTGAGAGCCCCCCACACACAGGAAGGGCACGACCAAATGGGTGACATGTTGGAATTGGGCAGGAGGAGCCTGAACTGGGAGCAACAGTGACTTCAGTTGGTTGCTCCCACCCCAGAGCAGATTCTTGGGATTTGCTTGGACTGGGCCATGCCCCTGGCCAGGACACAATGAGCTATCCCAAATTGATTCCCTAGCATGCACTAACCGGGTGAAGGCCCCTGAAGTTTGGATGGCCCAGTGGGGAGGGGCAGGCAGGAGAGGGCAGAGGTCCCTCGCCAGAGTGCTTTGGAGGAACTGTGGCCAATAGGGAAGGGGGCTGGGACCTGCACTGTAACCTGTGTGAAGGAAGCCAGGAACATGACAGGAGAGAGAGGCAAGAGGAGGCCCCTGGCCCAGAACCCTAAGAGCACTGATCCAAGAGAAGGAAAAACAAGGGAGACTGAGGGCAGCAAACACGCAACATCAGACATGGCTTCAATGGACATTAAGAGATATCTTTGGGACCTTGTAGACGAGCTCAAAACTGAAATATTAAATCAGGTAAAGCAAGATATGAGTAGAGTAATAAAAGAAATGCTCTCAGGAAGCATCTCTCAGGAAGATACAGATAGAAGAAGGGAGGAACACAAAAAAAGGAGAGAAACATTCAATAAAGAATATAAAGAAAATATAGAATACATGAAGCAGATTCTAAGAGACTACCAGGAAATTAAAAACTCCATTGAAAGCTGGCAAAACTCCTTAAAAGAAACTAAGGATATACTATCAAAACTTGAAGACAAGTTTGCAATGTGTGATCATGAAAGGAAAGATCTCTTAAAAATAACAAGGAAACAGGCAGTAACAATACGAAGGTTAGAAGATGACACCAGAATCTACAATTTAAGAATAAGAAATGTGAATGAAGAAGCAGGAATACATACAGGTGAATTACAAAGGCTATTCATGGAAATAATTAAGGAAAACTTCCCAAGCATGGGAAAAGAAAATGACATTCGGTTGTGTGAGGCATGCAGAACTCCAGCCACCTACAACCAAAACAGAGCTACACCCAGTCATATAATAATCAAGATACCAGAAATTCAATATAAAAACAGAATATTAAAATCCATCAGAGAAAAAAAACAGGTAAAGGTAAGCCCATCAGAATCACGGCTGACTTCTCGACACAGACCATCAGACAAGAAGAGCTTGGAGTGAAGTCTTCCAAGCCCTAAAAGAAAATAACCTCCAGCCCAGATTGATGTACCCTGCAAAACTGTCACTAGAAATTAATGGAGAAATAAGATGCTTCCATGACAAAGAGAAACTGGGGGAGTTTGTGGCCACCAATTCAACCCTACAGAGAATACTGAAGGACATTCTAGAGAGAGAAAAAAAATACCAGGATTTTAGGAACAGTGGCAGAAAAGCCTCAATGAGTAGGGCAGGCAGTAGAATGAAAGAGAAAACTAGACAAAAAAGGTAGAAAAATAGCATAGCAGAAATGAGGCAGAGAAGGATGGCTAGAATCTCTAACACAGATGGCCTTGATACACTATATTGTTTATAGTGCACCAGGATTTATAACCCACATTACTCACACTACTCTGCTTAGATGTATTATATTTTGTTCCAGTCCTTCTACCTGTACTAGATTTGAGGGCACAGACAGTAATTCTGAAAATAACAGGATATTGCACAGTAATCATCCTTAATTTCCTATTCACTTAATCTAAAACTCTGTAAAACCTACACTGTTTTACCATGACTGATTGTAATCAAATCTGGTGTTTTAGATCACTGTTTTGTATTGATAGATTTTATTCAAAGCTGTTATACTTGATAGTATCAAGTCTGAGAGTATAGGCAACTGCACTTAAGATGACAAGATTCACTAGAATATCCACTATGGTTTGATTATTACCTGCCTTTGAAATGTTATACTGTCTACAATGTTTTATTCTTACTAATAGTGTTATATACTGCTATATTCAATTATACTGCTATATTCAATTATGCATGATGATATAGATGATTCTATTGAAGATAATAAGAAACAACACAGTAATCATTGTAGATCATCTTGTGCTGTGGTTTTATATGACTTTTTGGTTTCATGTTTTTATAAGAATTTGTTTTGTTTTGTCTTTGTTTTGTTTTTCACTCTAATACAGAAAGGATAGAAATACATGTAGAGACTCATGCATGCATAGCTGTTTACACTCTCACTGTTTGACTACCTACTTTGTATACTTCAATTTTTTAACTTGAACAACTATTTCTAAGAGGACAATATGTAATTTATCAACTAGTGATTTCTTATTGTTTATCTTTTTTCTTTGAAATTCTGTATTATCTCTACCCTTTAAATGCATTTGTTTCTCTTTAAATAAAATTTTTTTTAAAAATTACCCAAACAGGAAAAGCAAAGTTGAGAATAAAGCAAGCTGTAAGAAAAGAATTAACCTAAATTTACGTCCACGTCTCGTACAAATTTGTGTTGAAGGTTACGAATTTCCAGTTTTATCTAATTTCCGTGGGGCAATATAAATTTCCTTCAGATATTTTATAAGATTTGCCTGACAGTACAAACATGAAAGTTGACCGCAAGCCCTATTCTGCTTGACTCTTTGAAGGTCAGTAGTGACACATGTCTGACTTGTGGTGGTTTAGAAAATATTAGTTTTTTTTTTAAGTTAGATTGATTTATATTGAAAAAAGAGATTAGAAGTATTAAAGAGAGCACAATATGAAATGGGGAATAACATTTCTCTCTCACCTGCATCGTGGAAGGAAGACTCCAGTTAATAAGCACTGGCTGAGCACATGCTGGATGCCAGCCAGATGGTGATGTTTGAGCTCACAGGCGCCTACAGGGAAGCTAAGGGCCACGCTGGAGCCTCTGCACATACCTTTTTAGTGGAACTGATGATGGTGCTAAGCACAGAGACTAATTTCACAATCTCTTTGTTGTCAGAAACATTCTTATAATAGTTCTTGGCTTGCACAGGAATGGGTAAGTTTACAGATGCTACCTCCAAGGTATCTGAGCCAAAAAGGAGAAACAGACATTGATGCCATGTACTTTGAAAGGATGAGATTTCTAAAATGCTAAGTAAGGGTGTTGAACATTTTCTCCTTTCTAAAAGCAATGAAAATAATGATAGAATTATAATTTCAATTATAATTCAGGACACTGGAAATTAACCAAAGCCTGCAGCAATCCAAGAAGTATTAATTCAAGAAATAAAAAAAATCCAGATCTTGATAATAAGCAAGTTTTGTGTGTTTTAACTTTCTCTGTTCTCATTGTCCCTGGAGGGACTAGAGCCCCTGAGGGAGTCTCTTAGAATGGTCAGCAATTGACACCTTTAGAAGCTGCCAGGAAATGTGGCATTTGCACAAAGAACTTACCTTTATCTCACCTGATGCAGAATTTCACTAGTGAAAAAAAGCTCTGCTCTCATGTAATATGCCCAAGTTATAAAAATCAACCATTGCTTAGCTTCAAAGCTACCTGGGTACAATTCCATTTATATGCAATGTCCTGGAAGGGCCACCCAGCCAGGAGTTGCGAAGGAAAAAGAAAGGAAGTGACTGCTAACAAGCCCAGGATTGCTTCCTGGGGATAATGAAAATGCTCTAACATTAAAGGATGGTGATGTTTGTACAACTCTGTGAATATACTAAATACCACTGATTTATACATGTTAAAAGATAAATTAATTATGTCAAAATTATATTTAAAAGACACAGTTTATTTCCTTAACACTTTGGTCATGACAAAAACATATAAACAATTCTTATTAAATATTTTTTCTTCTCAATTTAAAATGATTCATATTTGAAGTTTAAAATTCTAAATTTCTAACTAGTCTAGGAAATGAAGCAATGTTTGCAAATAATGAAAAAACTAATTAATAGCATATATTTTCTGAGCCTAAATTAATAAATAAAGAATACTATCAGTTATAGAGCAAGTTGTCCTGAGCTGTCTTTCTCCCCCTTAGTAACAATGCTTTAATGAAAAACTTGCTTCAGCTTTTTCCTCATGGTTAGTTGATTTATCATCTCAGAGGAGGTGAACACCAACAAAATCATACAAGATCTGCTGTTTGTGGAGCTGATTTAGAAAAACTGTTAGAACAAAAGACGTCATTTAATATCATTAGCACCATGGATGCTGCTATGGCTTAGAATTAAAATGTCCTGCAAAAGTCTCACATGCCAGAAGTGGGGCCTGAGCAGAAGGAGGGGTCACAGGAGGTGTGATTTAGAAGCTCCTCCTTCTTTCTGATCACCATACAGTGGACAGCTTTCTTCCACCATGCTACTACTCTGCAGTGCTGTTTCTGCCTTGCAGCCTATGACCATAGACTGAACTCACTGAACTGTGAGCCATGTGAAACTCTCCTTTAAATTGCAAGTGTCTGATATTTTGCCCCAGTAATAGGAAAGTTAACTAATACAGATGTCTTTTGCTTTTCAATTTATGGAGTATAAATGAAAATCACAGTATACCCAACAACGCTCTTCATATGATAGCAAAACAGAACACATAACAAGTGAAGAAATATCTCTTTAAGTGTCAAGAAATATTCATTGTGATGGTGCAGTCTTTTTAACCTATGAAACTGAGGCCCTAACTGTCCTGAGCTTTCATCCTTAGATTTTATCACAATCCAGTGATTCCCCAACAGCTGCCATAGACCTAGATGACTATAGTGACGACACTAAAATATTAAAACAGGTGATTCTTGACTCTTTTTGTAAACTTAAATTGGCTCTTACAGTAGCAGTCCAATCCAACTTGATTTGAGAATTGTATAGGGGGAGGGGAAACTATTCAAGCTTAATAAACATTCATTTACAATGGCCATCTACGAAGAACTAAAAGAACGTTTACCTTGAAGCTCATTTTCTCCCATTTCAGAATCACTGTCTTCATTATTCTGCAAGGCAGCCATTTTTCTTTCAAGCATCTTTTTCTACAATGTAAAAGGGTATTTCTCAGCTTTGTCCCATCTAAGAAACAAGCAACTTTCACATGAAACAGTTTCCTCATCCCATTCCCACCTTGGATACTGGCTCGCTGCTCCACTGTCGGACCCCCTTAGGGACAGAGATGATATACTCCACAGCTTTGTTCAGTGCCTGCTGGATGTCTTCCAGAGCAGGCACCATGGCAATGTTAGGAATGGCCAAAGTGATGCTTGCCCGGAAGATAGGGGGATTGTTCTGCTTCATCTGAGATGCACTGCTGCTGTCTGAATTAACACAAAGCAGGGAAGGATTATGATTGTTTTAAATTAAAAGCAAGATTTACTTCATTTCTAACCAAAACATAATACTTACAGCACCTAGAACAACACATAAAAGGTACATAATCAGTGAATATTTGTTGAATGGATGAGTGAGTGAAACTATTAGAGGATCTAGTTGTGTTCAATACCTATAACAGCAGTTTAGCAAAACCCAGGTAATTTTTCTGTGGATCACAATTTTTAGGTCTACCCTCCATAAAAGGAATTTGTTTAGGATCAGACTCCAGGATAAACCCTTATCTAAAATATTAGCATACCCAATATTACCAATATTAGCAACTAGTAGCATACCCAAAAGTTAGTTAAAGATAGGATAGATAAATAAATAAGAAATGGAGAACAAAATCAACAACCAGAACAAGCCAAAGTCAGTAAAAATAGCCAGTTTGGAATTTCAAATAAAGCATACACCATTCCTACCACTGTGTATACATATTCCAATGTCTGACCAATTAAAAAGGAGAAGAAATAAAATGTAACTGGTCATATTAAAGAGTCTTTGACAGTATAAGTATACAGATATAGATACACAGGTAAGATTGTGTCTGTATATATCATGTAACTTTTCAATAATTGAAAGGGAAGGAGGAAGAGAAAGTACAAGTGGATGAGGAAGACAAGAAAAAGGAGGGTTAGGGGAGGGAGAGAAGGAGGGGGAGGAGGAAAGAAAGAAAGAACAGAACAGAGAAAAGCATGATAGTAACATCTCTCCCACATATAAGGCTGATGAATAATCTGATAATTTAACAATGAACAATCTTTTCTATTTATTGTCTTTTTAAAATGTGTCTCTCTCAAATGAAAATAGTTTGTTTTACATTTTTTATCATATCACACAAAGATTAAAAGTGATGTTTATTTTTATGTTAGCAAATTAACCTCTCCTTGCTCTGGTTTTCTCACTTTTAATGAGCGAATTCATAGAATTGTTGAGAGGACCAAATTTCATGTTTAGTTCTACAAGGAAACCCTCAATAAACAGTAGGGGTTCAAAATACTTAAATGTTAACAGGAATGTGTACACATACAGAGAGAGAGAGAGAGAGAGAGAGAGAGAGAGAGAGAGAGAGCAAACACCCTGACAAGCCAGTAGGCCAATGGCGCATGCACAGGATCTTTACCCCGAAAGTTAATGGTGTGGGAAGAATGGAAGCGCCTACGAATGGCCTCCAGCGTGTTCCTTGTAACTTTGAGGAGTGCATCAGCGTTCTGATGGTTGAAGTGAGACAGCAACTCGCAGGCTTCTTCCTCTAACATCTCGGTCTCTTTCTTCTTCCTCGTGACTGTGGTAAAGGGCACGAGGCCACCCCCAGAATGAGGGGAAGATGTCAAGACATCAGAATTTCCTTCTTCCCTTTTTGCTGTCATAAGATGAAGTAGATGGGGGCAAGGGTGAAATTAAAGAGACAAAGTTAAAATTAAGATAAATTACATGCAAGTCTAATGTCACGTAAGTATCAGACTTCTGAGAAAGTGAGCCTGTTCAAGAGTAGGAAAAAGGAAATTAGAATGCAACACAGGGACTGATGGAGTCCTCCCCTCGATGCAAGAAAATGGCCCCTAAGAGACTCGGGAGCACAAACACAAAAGCTTTGATGGGTCCTGGGGCTCTTTCTCCCACCAGTAGCCCTAAAACTGTGAGAGAATAATTTCCCTTCTCTACCTCTCAGGATCCACCAAAAGATTTGCAAATCATCTGTCCACCAACACTTTGCTCTAGTCTATATACACTGCAGTAAGAATCCCAATCCATAATCTATTGTACTCTGTGGGGAACATGAAAATAAAAGACTTATGCCTACAAAAGTTTAAAGCGATCTACATGTCAAAGAGGGCTGATGTAAAGTCCAGGTTTGCAAAGTTTAACACACAATAATGAGAATTAACAGCATGGAATCATTACAAAATGCTCAGAATTATAATTTCAGATTTATAAACACAAAATTGAGATAGTTAACAGAAGTGTAAAATTAATTGCTACATGGAAAATTACAGTTTTAAGTAAGTATTCTAGAAAAGCAAGACCTTTTTGTTACCTCATTCTTACCTGAAGTTTTGGTTTTTGAATTGACATTATTCTCATTAGATACTTTTTCATCTTCTTCCACATCCAGCAACATGTTTATTAGCTCATTGACTGCTTCTTCCACTAATGAGCTTTTAAAGTGTAGTATCTGAGCACCATTTACACAAAGGTCCTAACCAAAAGAGAGAGAGATGAACACAGTGTCCTATTTATTTTTCCAGTGTTTTCAAGCTCACTGCTAACAGTTGCAAAGCTGCAGATTCAACCCCTTGGTGAAATTTCAGCCTTCAGTGATGTTGGGCTGCATTCCTCACATCGGACCACGCCTGGCATCCTGAAAAGCATGCAATAGAAACCAGGAAACCAACCAGAGCAGTGAGGAGGAAGCCAAATACATTCACTTCTCCAGCATGGAGACACACCTCCAGTACCCTCTCTTCCTTCTAATTTCCTGACTCTGCACTGGCAGCCTTTCTTCTCTTCTCATTTCTGCCAATAAGCTGCAGTCATTTCCTGGTTAATTTCAGATCTATTCCCCTCACCTCCAACCAGATGAAATTTAACAAACACAACTACTATTATTTGGAGTATGGTGATGGATTCCATAGGAGATTAAACAGCCACATAGGCAGGTGGTACGTGCAAAATATGTTATTTACCACCTCGCTGAAAAATAAGCTCTTGAAACCATAGTCACTATCTCCAGCTCCTTTTTAAGTTCCACTGCTATGGTCTCAAGACTCTAGTGGGCTCATGACCATTCACCTCTTCTGTGACCTCCTCATGCACTCACCTTCACCTCTAGTATGATGCTGCAGAACAGGGCATTTTGAGCCCATCAACACAAGAACATTCTCATGTATCCTGAAATAAACTACTGAACTTCTTTGTTATCCAATAAAATATAAAATAACGACTTCACTGTCAAATCAGAACTTGACTCAACTTCGCATCTCCATCCAAGCTAAGAGATGAGAGATGAGAAAGAGGGAGAGGGAGAGGTGAGAGGTGAGAGATTTGAGATTAGAGAGAGGGAGAGGGCCAGGGTGGGTACAGGATAGTATGGAGCTGGCATCATGTAGTGACAAGTATGCACTAAGCTGCCAAATCAGATCTCCTGGCTTCTAGTGTTAAGTAATTCTAGAAGACCCTTCTAGGCCTCAGTTCCCCTGTCTATAAAATGGTCAGAATGGCAGGATCCACCTTCCGCTATCAAATTTTATTCCATGAAACAGTATAGACAAAGTGGGAAGATCAGCACTTGGCATCAAGAAAAGGCTCGGGAAAGGCTTGTGGTTAGTACTGGTCAGCAAATGACCTGTGACTTCAGACCTCCACATTGCTTTGATGTGTGAAAATGAGCTCCTCACTCTCTGGGATTGTTAGTCTTTCTCCAAGTCTGCATCTTAAGCCCCCTGACTCTACCTTGGAGACAAACACAATGGGCCACGTAGAAAATAAACAGAATAAGGACAAAGTAACAGCAAATAGAATCATTAAAGGGCCCCCTCTGCCCAAACAAAATAAATCGAAGACGCTGCCAATACTCTTACCACTTAATGTTGACAACCATCCTTCATGAGGACACTTGAACACTGAAACCCACCTGAAGGATCTGTCCCGAAATCCTCTCTGACTGATCTGTGTGGGGCTCCGGCATCTCAATGCCTGATGCCCCATTGGCAGACCAAAGGCCCGTAAGACCTCGCATTTTGTCTGGGCCTCACTCATCCTGGTTCCTGCACTTGTCTAGCAAGACAAAGCCTCACTTTAGCAGGTTTCTGTGTGCACGCTCATTACACAAAATTGTTTGGTTCACTTGGGGAATTTAGTCCTGGCATTCAGCATATCATGACTATTTTAAATTTCATTAAATTCCCTCTCCTCCCCCCTCCAATTTAACCCGTTTACCATCTCTTGAAGTGTATCTGCTAGTTTCCTGACATCTCTTACGTATTTATTTACTTACTTTACTTTAGTCCATGTAAGAGAAAGTATGTGATATTTAACTTCCTGAGTCTGGCTTATTTCATTTAACATGATGATCTCAAGTTACATCCATTTTCCTGCAAATCCCCTTATTCTTCTTTCTGGCTGACTAATACTCCATTATGTATATATACCACATTTTCTTTACCAGTTCATCTGTTGACAGGCATCTAAGCTATTTACACAGCTTAGCTATTGTGAATTGTGCTGCTTTAAACACGTGTGTGCAAGTATCACACATGCTATCTTTAATTCATTCAGGAATATATCCAGGAGAGGTAGAGGTATAGGTGAATCAAATGGACTTTGCATTTTCAGCTTTGTGAAGAATCTATATGAGTTCCAAAGTGGTTGCACTATTTACATTCCCATGAGCACCTACAAGGGCTCCTGATTTCCCTGCATCCTCATTAGCATCTTTTTTTTTTTTTTTTTTTTGGTATTCTTGATGATAGTCATCCCAAATAGGGGGTAATATGAAATCCCAACATAGCTTTGATTTGCATTTTCCTAGTAGCTAAAGATGACTGCAACAATTCTTTTGCCAGTATCCCTTAGTCACTCACCACTCAGTGCTCCACTGCCCCACCCAGGAGAAGCCCCTGAACACCCACGCAATGCAGGCAACAGCCTCTCCACTTCACAGGCACAGACCCTGGTGATTTCATCATATGATGTGAATATGAAGAACGGGCAAACAAAACCACACTCTTTAGCACAGCAGTCTTATTTTGAGAGAGGAAATAGTCTCAAAGGGGAAAATCATGATACATTACTATATTGCAGATCTGGGTAAAACTGAAAACCTTTGGAAGTCATTTAATGTCCAGCAATAAGATAATGATATGCAAATTATGGTATATCAACTCAATAAAATATTCTGAAAGCATGATTAAAATGGTGACTACAACAGTTATTTTAAAGAAAACAAGAGACATTATGGTAACCATTGTTGATTTCCTATTGTCTTGTTTTGAAGTTACATAATGCTTTCATTCTTTTGTTTTGATTGGTTTTATCCTATTTTGTTTGGCTTGATTTTATTGTGTGTGAAGATATGGACTGCTATTTTAAAGAAAATGAAAGATATTATGGCAGCCCTTGTTGATTTCCTATTGTCTTGTTTTGAAGTCCTGTGTTGCTTGCATTATTCTGTACTGATTTTCTTTGTTCTGTTGTGTTGTGTTTTTTGTTTTATTCTCTTTTAAATAAAAAAATTAAAATAGAATGGTGACTACATATGCCATGTAGCAACATGAAGACTAGTTTGTGAAGAAAATGTTAACTGGGAAGAAAAAACTATTATTTAAAACTTGAGCGATGTATAGTAAGGATCACAACTTTAAGAGGCATAAAATATGTAAAAATTTTAACACTGGAGATATAATTGACTAAAATGTTAATTTTTTCATTTTAAATGTGTCCTAAAACTTACTCTGAAATTTTTTAAAGTGGCATGTTTATAAAACAATGGAGGGGCCGGGGATACAGTTCAGTGGCACAGCACCTGCCTGGCAAGCACGAGGTCCTGAGTTCGATCCCCAATACAAAAAAAAAAAAAAATGGAGCCAACTGACCTCTCAGACAGTGAATTTTAAAAGTCAGCGAGAAGGACAAGAGGAGATGTTAGATCTACCTACAGTTAGTGAATATGGTGAAACCAGAAACGTCAAAAACGTTGACTAAATTTCTTTCATAGTACTAATTTCACAGAAACTTGTTTCTGTGTGTACAGGCAAGGTTCACACAGGAAGCCTGAGACTGCTGACCTTTGAGTGGCTGTTTTTCAGGCTGACCTATGGCTGGTGTCTGACAGCTCAGAATTCAGAGGGTTCTACTGCTGCCTAGCTGATAAAAATGTTCTAGGTGCCTTCCCAAAAGAGCTCAAGATACATTATGATGATACATGTATACCAGAGTTTACAGCAGAACAATTCATAATGCCTAAATCCTAGAAGCATCCTACATAACCATCTATGGATGAACTGATAAAGAAAATATGATGCCAACATATGGTGGATACAACTGAGATATTAGGAAGGATAGCTCGATATTTGTCAGAAAATGGGTGCATCTGGAAAATACAATGGTGAATGAAATAAAAAAGAAACACATAAGCTTAAATACTGTATAGATCTCTCATTCGAGTAAGGCTAGCACAAAGAGCAAAATAAAGCAAGGATAGAGGGAAATGAAAATACAGATCTCTTTCAAATGGGAAGGAGTCAAAGAACCCTAGGGCGAGGGGTGGTGGGGACTAGAAGAAGAATTAGTGCATGCCGTGTACAGGAACCTATCAACCTCAATGAACAGGAACATTATACATTATAAAAATGGGTAAGAATAATAACAAGAATGCAAATTGGGAAAGCGGAGTTAGAGATGAAGTGGGGGGGCTTTAAAAAGAAGCTGTGTGACATGCATGGGCCCACTCCTCGAGATGAGTGCAGACTTCAGGTCCTGAAGACATGTGCCAAGAAAATTTTAATTTTAAAAAGATAATCGCTGTACCTAGACTACCTGTGCTAACACTGCGGCTCGTGCTGGACACAGGCTTTCCGCTGTTCGTCTGGAGTCTCTCCCTCTAGGCAGAGTGCACCTAAGTGACCTGATCCAATAAAACAATGGCAGCACTGACGGGTAGGCCATGCTGGGGGGGAACCCTTCACGCAGTTTGCTCCATTTTCATCGCTGGGGAATGGACGTGAGCCGTGTGGAAGCCCTCGAGAGATGGAGAAAGCATAAGAAAGCCTTGCAGACTTTCTTGTCTGCAAGGGACTCCCCCTGTTCCCTTGTCACCATGTCAGAGTAATAAACATGCTTCAGTCCTGAGCGTGACCGCATACTGGGGCCACAAGGCCTCCTACGGGGGGGCCCTTGGGGACCTCTGACGCACCGTGTGAGATGTAACAGAACTGCAGGCCCTTACTCTAGTAACCTAAGAGCCAGTGGATGAACTCAAAGCACTGTCTGGGCCCTACATGTTTGAGCACAGACCCTGTCTCTGTCTCTCTCTCCCCAAGCTTCCTACACGTGATCTAGAGCTCTGTGTCAGGAAGCACCAGTTTGAGAACACGTTTCCACAGAACACGAAGGAAGAAATCCTAGCCAGAAGTTGTGTGAAACAACTGTCTGATTAAATCCATCCTGGCTTACTTGAAGCTCTCCTGTAAAGTAGCCCTATCCTTCATAAAATATGGAAAAACAAGGAAAGCGCTCCATGGCAAGTCCCCTTCTGCGATCTGAAAAGAAGTGGTTTGAGCTCCCTATGTTCCTGCTTAGAGACCTTTCTCTCCACTTTCAAATTATTATCAGAAGGGTCTGCATTTGAATCACATCTATCAGGGGCAGGCATAAGTAGATGGAACAAAACCTAATTTAGGCTTTGAAAAAAAAAAGTCCTTTATAGAAAAATGAATCACAAAATAAATTCACAAAAAAAAAAAACAAAAAAAACATCAGTCTTCTCCTAACCTTTGTCATTTGGAGAAACTCTTCACAGGAAAGTGGCTCCGCCTGGGGGAGCTGACAGAGAGGAACGCTGCCCATCTGCTCCAGGACGGCGGCGACGCGGAACTCCATCAGGTCACCCACGCGGTGTAGCAGAAGCTCCAGGTCCCCTTCGGAAGCACATGAGTCAGTACAAGAGGTTAAATGAAGCATTTTCACACGCGCATGCACACACGATTAAATGCCAGTAGGACATCAAGATTGAAATTTCTCTGTCTCTCTCTGGCTCTGGCTCTGTCTCTGTATCTGCCTCTTTTTTCCCTGTCTTATCTCTCTCTTTTGTCTCTATCTTGTCTCTCTGTCTCTCTGTCTCATGTCTCTCTCTCTCTCTCTTTCTCTCTCTCTCTCTCTCTCTCAGAATTGAGCCCAGGACTGCTACATTTCCAGCCCTTTTCATTTTATTTTCAGACAAAATCTTCTAAAGCAGCCCAGGTCGGACTTGAACTCACAACCCTCTTGCTGAGGTTCCTGAGTGACTGAGATACAGGTGTGGGCCACCATTCACATTGTCCTTTCTTGAAGCTTCCCAGTTGCCCCCCACCTGACTCCCTGTGAGAGGATCAAGGGGTTGGAAGGGGTGTCTCAGCCATGGGAAAGAGGCTAAAAGAACTGGCACCGAGATTACAGTCAATGCTCTGATTATACCTGTGATTATACCATATGATTCAAGACCCCTCGGAGCTGGTTCATAGGAGGAGTTCAGAAAGGTTTTTGCTGGCTGGCGAAGCCCTAGAATGCCATAAACCAAGCTTGATAGAAGATTTTTGTCAAAGCTCAGAAGACCAAAATGAGACTAGAAATACAGAAAGCAAAGACCAGACTCAGAGGGTCTCAGGTGGGTACAAGGACTGTATTGGCAGCTCAAGTGCAGACCGAGCGTGTAATGTGCCAGCAGAAAATGTGTCTGTATCTTGCCCGTGTCCTGCAGGGGACTGAGATTAAGGGCAGCTGCACTCCAGCATCCAATCTGTGGCATGGATACTGCTTGCTGCTTTTAGCCAGATTTAGAGTGAAAATCAAGAGCACATGGCAGAGTTGAATAGTTTGAAAAGTTTCCAGCTTCACCAGAAAAGAAACACCCGCAAAGTTGGGTCAAACAACTGTTTGGTTGCTGAAAAATTAGCATTAACAAGGAAACAAGTACTTTGCATCAAGACACTAGGAAAAATGGCTTTAGGACATATCAGAATCAGCAACCTCACCTTTGCCAGACTGAAAGATAAAAAATTATAATTTCAAAAAGAAGCGCTGGGCCTCCTGTTGCAGAAGGGCTGCCTAAGGAAGTGGTTGCCCAGGATTCATTTCGCAATACTCAGCCATCCAGGTACTCAGCAAAGCCACAGGTAACAAGGGGCCACCACACGAGAGAGGCCACGAGGGTCATAAGCAGCAATTCTCCAGGACAGGACTGCCCAAGCCATTGGCAGCTCCCATCTCAGCTCATTCTGCCTCCAGTGCTGGACACGGTGCTACTGGAACGAATGTCCCGCCATGTTTCAATCCCACTTGGGTCCAGTCCCTTTCTATTTTGCATTTTGGAATGCGAATATTCCGGGCCTTTTATTTTTTTTTTTAGACAGAGGCTCACATTAGGGGCCTGCCTTGAGTCTCAGAAGAGACTTCAGACTTGGACTTCTCGACAAGGCTGGAACTGTTAAAACTGGCAGTTCTCAGAGTTGGACTAAATGTCTTTTGGATAATGAGATGGGCTTTATTGTTTGGAGGACTGGGGGAGAATGGTATGGTTTAGATCTAGAATGAACATCTCGAAAGGGTTCACGTGTTCTGAGGTGGAGTCTTTGGAAGATGACTGGCTGATAGAGATGCTCTACTCAGCAATGAATTCATCCTCGCGAGAGTTCAGAGCTGCATGGCTGTTAGGAGGAGGCATCGGGTCAGAAGAGGTGCGCCCACTGGGGGCAGAACCTGGAGGGTAAAACCTCCTTCCTACTTCCCCCATTTCTCTCCACTTGCTGGCAGCCATGACTTCAGCAGATTTTTATCTGCCATGTCCCCTAGCTCGCTGTTTCTGCCTTGGACTGAAACTGTGACAAAAATAAACCTCTTCCTTTAAGTTGTGAGAGTCGGAGGTCGTGTCTCAGCAACAGGAAAGTGATGAAGACAACGTCCAACTGAGAGCAGTGCAAAAGAAACTGAAGAAAAAGCTTACTTTTAAAGCTCTGTGCAGACAGTTTGGGGAAACTGAACAAAACCACTGGAAGACAAGCAAAATACAGAGGCTCTGTTCCAAACTGTCAGTCTAGCAGAGGCTGCAGGAGGAAGTGGGAATGGGGCTAAAGAGAAGAAGATTTGCTCTGTTTGACTCAAAACAAACAGGCTGAATTGGGTCATGAAGAGGAAAAGACTGAAGACACTAGGTTGGCTAGGTGAATGGAAATATCTAAGTCTTTTGGGAGGAAAAAAGAACTTTCCACAATCATGTTCCAAACTGCATTGTTCCTCCCACCACACAAGGGCAGCCAAGGAACCCTGGGAAATGCATCACAAACAGCTCCCTCTTGGAGATCCTATGGATCTGAAAAGGGTTCTGGAAATGAACCTGTCCTACTGCTTACTGCACACTTCCCAGGAAGATCTGAGCTCAGTCTTTCTCCCTAAAGATACTTACACACTTGGGGAAATCCTATTTTATGGAATATACCACCTCACATATATTTTCAAAAATTTTATACCTCTCATTAAGGACAAATAATATTTGTCAGAAACTTTGCCCATTTATAATGTTCTGTTGTTTAGCATGCTGATCCACCCAAATTTCCATAGCTTTAAAAGCAAACTCTCAAAATATGCTGTCCTGTTAGTATACAATCCTGCATGATTCTAAAGACCTTTTAAATTCTAATGTCTAACAGTAAGAATAAATTAAAACACATGGTTAAGATTTGGAGATTTAACAGTTAATATTTATACTTTCTAGGAACTTACTGAACTGGTATACTTTTGTACAATTCCTATGGAATAGCTAACAGTAATCATCCTCATTTAATTACTTATATCACTGTACCAATAAGAAATTATACAACAGCTATTTAGAACTCAGCTTGTAAAGTTGAGGAATAATCACCACTGGAACAGACTTACTGATCTTTGCAAAAGTGTTTTCTAAATATGACTCAATATTCAGAGATGTCCAGGTCAGGGCAGCCAAGCCAGGCTGAAGGGCTTCATCCACTTTAGCCAAATGAGGGCCCATCAGTGGCTCGATAGTGGGAGGGACCTGTGATTTCACTCTCTGGTATTCAGCCACCATCAGCTGTAATGAAATAGGATGAAACAATTAATATCCCACTTTTAAGATCTAATCATATCATTCTAAGTAAAAGAATTACTTTTATTTAAGGTTAAACTCTAAAGCTCTAATAACCTTGCAGGTAGAATGGTAAAAAATAAATAAATAATAATAATAAAGAATAAAGACTGTTTTTATAATTATAAATTCCTCATTCAATAAATTGTAACTAAGGATAAAGAAGAAAAATTTAAGAGCCAGAGTTTCTCAGACCCTTCTCAGCCTAAAAGGGAAGAAAAGTTTTAAAGCCAAGTAACCTTTCTAAACCATGGGAAGCCACGGTAACAGCGCCTTCACCTGTGCACCATGAGGTTCATTCTTTCACCTGAGTGCACTGGTTCTCTGTGCATCCTGCCCTTGAGTGTCCCCTGCGGACCACACCCATTGTCAAAAGTGTCTGGGTCACCAGAGCCCCTTTCTGGAACTAGAGGCCAAATCTTGACGCATGACTCAAAGCACACAGGGAGAGAGTCAGGAGCTAGTGTTGATTTCACCAAGCGCTGTGGCTTTCAATATTACCCATAATGCTAAAAATAAACTGCTTACCACTCCACACACACTTCACTCCAAGGTCTAAATTCACATATACCAACAGCTAATACTTACATTCTACACTTGGATTTCTAATAGACATCTTCAGCCTCGACATGTCCAAATCTGAAACTTTACTCTTCCCCCAAAATTCGCTCTGCCTACAGCAGTCTCCAAGTCAGCTAATGGCAATCCATCCTCCCAGCCCACTAGCCAAAACTCAGAGTCATCATTGAGTCCCCTCTTTCAAGTTCATTTGGAGTTCATCAGTTTATCCTGTTTGTTCTGTATTCAAAAGCAATCCTGTCTCTGATCTGTTTACCATACCCACCGCTACTACCATCCCAGAGTTTTACCTAAATCACTGGAGTGATCTACCTTGTCTCTCTGCTCCACCCATGCCTCTTACACCATAGCCTAACTTAGCTGCAAGAGTAAACTTTCAAAATGTTAAGTCAGAATGTATTTCTACTCTGCTTACATGGCTACATGGTCCCAGGTAATTCAGGGCCACAAGCTCTTATCCAAAGATTTGGAGAAGTCATCGCTCTTCCCAGTCTTATTCCCATCCCTTCTCTGTACTCATATCCTACCTCTTCCACCCACTGACCTGTTTCTGCCCTAATATCTTCCTTGCTGATTCAAAGCCTTGGTCCCTTTAGGCCTCCTTGACATAATTCCTCAAATGGCACCTTCTCCATTAGACCTGCCCTGACAACCTATCTAAGATCTATCTAAAATATTCATCACTTATTTTCTGTCTTACCCAAAAAGAATACAGATAGTTCTGACTTAAAATAGTGCAAAGATGAAAAGCAATCAGGAGAAATTCAGAGTATTTAAATTTTTGAATTTTGATATTTTCCTGGGCTAACAACATCTGTGATGAAACATTCTCAAGATACTAGGAACAGCAGTGAGCCAGAGTCCCAATCGACTGTGAAATCATGAGGGTAAACAAGCAAAACTCTGCAGTATATAATGGTACCAGCATTTTTGATACGCATTCAATAAGCTTCATGAGATAATCAATACTTTATTATAAAGTATTGTGTTAGATGATTTGCCCAACTACAGGCTAGTGTAAGTGTTCTAATCACATTTATAATAGGCTAATTAGGCTATGATGTTCAGTAAGTTAGATGTTTTAAGTGTTCTTTGGATTTAAAATATTTCAACTTAATAATACATCCATTGATACACAATCCCATAATAAGTAAAGAATCACCCTTACAAGTTATACAAAGCCAGGAATTTCACCTGATTTGTTCAGATGCTTGACACTGTAGCTGGAACATATGAGATGATCAATCAATATTTCTCTTATTAATTAGTTGTTATCAGAGGGAGTATTTATGGTCCAAAACTTATGGATTTGGATTCTCCACTAAAATTTACTTATTGTAGAACATTGAAGATTTTGTCTAGATATTAGCATTTTTAAATAGTTTGATGGTACTTCTACCTTCAAGTATAATTTCAACAGTAATTAATTATAAGAAGGCAACTTTTATGTGTTTTTAAATATAACTGTTTTAAGCCTGTAATTATAATGCAGATAATAATATATCCTTGATATTAGCTCAATAATTTCTAAAGCGTTTCCTTAGGGTACTGACTCCAACATGATCCATAATAAAAATGATCCTTGGATGGATACATTTAAAAATTCTGTATATAATAGCTCTATTTTTGGACAGCACAACTAATATTACTGATTCTGAAAAACCTGCTATAAGGATATAAGAAGTCTTAAAGCCCTTGGAGAATTTTTTTTAATACAACATTTCCCAAATGGGTTTTATAATTTGTTCTTCATATAATTCTTTCCCTCAATTTCTATAATGCCTTTTCAACTTCCAGGAAAGCTACTTTAGGAAAGCCTAAGTTTGATGGTTCTATTAGCAGCTATTTATACATTTCCTAAAGCTTTATTTACTGCTTACCTATTTTTCACTATCACTTATCCTACCTGGGAAACAGTTCTCAGAGTCTGCCTCCAGCAGGCTTTCTGCTTCTCACCTTTAATCCTTTAACCCCAAGAGGTATTATACATTCATTTTACAAATGAGAAGCCAAGGCTTAGAAGGTAAAGTAATTCACCCAAAGATAATGGTTTGAATTCTGATCAAATAAGTTTCAGAAGCTGTGCGTTTCACTATTAGCCTGTGCTGGTTCATCCCTCCTGCTTTTGACTCTCTTCCAAGCTCTCAGCTACTTTGCATAAAAGTAAAATGCCTGAAAATTCTGTTAAATATTCAAAACTCTGCACCTATGGGGGTGGATTTAGATCATCCCTCAAAAATGCCAAAATCTGCCCTTACCAGTCATTCATGTTGAGAAGGGAAAGTAAACTCTTTAAATCCCCAAGGTATAATAAATGTCAATCAGATAATTCACATGTTCAAATGTCACTTGCAACTATGGCAGCTTTGAAATACTTTGGCTCCTCCTGTCTGCATAGGGTTGGGTCTCTGTGCCCTCCCCAAAATTGAAACAGGCTGACAAAGACTGACAGGATACAGCTGACAAGATGCTGAGACATTCCAGGCTGTCTTAATGTCATGTGGCCTCCTCCTCCTCCTCATTCATTGTGGCACTTGCTCCTGAAATTGTACTAGCCCAAGGCCCCACAGTGAGCTTTGTGTGTGGATTCTCTGGACCATTAGCAAGGTGAGTGTATCTTTCAAGCCCTGCTCATTTTCTTTAACCACTGAACCACTAGATATCATGACATGTTGGTTAAAAGCCATTACACCTGAGGTTGTATGCTGTCTGCAGCAGATAACGGAAATGACGACTCTGCAGACAAGACAATTAGCAACTGTACAGTCATATAAATGATCTCCTAGTAATACTATTTCCTTTGTCAATATGCAGACTGACTAAATGATTTTTCTAAGAAGCTAGAATATAAAAACTCCAACATGCTACTTTATGAGTCCACATTTGCAGAATGTCTGTCCATTGCTGAGATTAACTTCTTAATATAGGACAAAGTAGTTGAAAGACAAGTCCTGGGTCTGGTCCTAATTCAGCCACAAGACCTTGGATAAGCCATTCAACGTCTCTGAGTCACAGTTTTTGTTATCTGTAAAAATAATGTCCTGTCCAACCTACACAACATGGTGGTGAGAAAGAAGAAGTTAAATAGTGAGCATGCAAATGGCTTAAAATGTAAAGCTTCATGCAAATGCATGGCCTTAGTGTTAACCACTATGGAACTTTAATAATAGTTTTCCACATGGTCAAACACCATGGCCATATCTCTGATCTCATGGCACTAATCCTCTGAGCAGCAGCATTTAGCTCTAGTGACCATCACCAGCTTTATGAGCTTTTTCTTACCCTTGGCTCCCTTGACACTTGGTCTCCTCCCACCTTAAAATCTAGTTCTTTATTTTATTTGCATATTTGTCTCTTCTATCACACATGTCGATATAGTAGCTAACCCCACATTTGCTCCACTGAACTCCAGACTTACACGCATTATAGCATGGATAACATCTCCACTTGGAGATCTTCTATCTAGAAAGAAACTACTGATTTCCACCTGTCCTCCAAAACAAACTAGCTCAAGTCATTGTCATCTTCATAAAAGGGACATACCATCAAGGCCAATGGATATTATTATGCAACTTCTGGAAATACAGGGTAGCCTTCTCAATTATCCTTAAGTTCCCTTATAACCTGCTGGTTGACATAGCTCTAAATTTTCTGATCATCTCTGCTGCCATCTTAGTTCAAGCTATCACCAACTGCAAGATGGACCAAGGCAGGAACCCACAAACTGGCTTCTCATTAAAAGCCATTTTCCACACAGCAACAAGGATGATTTTAATTATGAATGATACCATGCCTTTCTCTCCAGCTCAAAACCCTCCACTGGTTTCTTGGTACACTCAAAATTAGACCCCAACTTCCAGTGTTGCTGTCCAAGGTCTGTCAGGGCATGGTCTAGTTGACACTGCAGCCTCATACCAGGGCACTGTCCCTCCCTCACCCTGGCCACTTTATGTCATCCAGTATAACACAGCACCAGATTTCTAAATGTACTCTAGGACCAGCAAGGAAGAGGAAACATAAAAGCACTGTACCTTCATGCTGCTGAGGTTCTTTTTGTATATATCTCGTTTCTGGAACAGGGCAGCTGCAAATGGTGAGACTTCCAGACCCATCTGTGACATGCACTCTGTTTCTCTAAATAAGATTAATATCTGAGGATCAAAGTTCACAAACAGTTCCCCTGTGCCAGGAGCCTTCACCAGCAAAGAAGCCTCCAGACCTATGTGAATCCCTTCAATCTGTAGGAAGAAGTCAACGTCATTACTATCAGAACACTCAGTGTGTACACAAAGTATCTGTCTCAGCCACTTCTGGGAATCAGGATTATCAAGGGTCCTTGTGTGGACTGAGCTTCATGAGTTACAGACAAAGGGGTCACTCGCTCTCCAAATTTCACACTTAGAAAATTGACTGTAGGTTCAGGATGATAATAGCACTCAGTGAAGTCAATAAAATGTTTTAATTCTGACCTGCACACTTGAAAGGCAAGTGGACACTGCAGTGGTAGAGACTTCTCAAAAGCCATTTGGCTCCATGATATCTTTAGCTAAATTCCTAATAAATGTTTCACTAAATTCAGTTTTCAGTTATCAAGAGGTGCAATGAATACAGCTACGGAAATGCACCTTCCTGACAATCTACCAAGAAACACAAGTATCAGTAGGATTAACAGATTAACCACTAGAATAGCCAAAGACAATGTCAGACTTTGTTTAAGGGGCATATTAGTATTTACCAACACGTTCTAGATCTCACTGCATTTTAAAAAGGAAGAAACCTAACCAATAGGATAGGGAAAACAATAAACAGGATTTTTCTCACTTAGGAGTTTGTAAATTAAATAAAAATGATAATCTGAGCAACTACTTTGAAGATAACAATGAACAATATATTAACCATTATTAATCTATTATTTTGTTTTGAAATTCTGTATCATTGTTTTTATTCTTTTTAACATTGTAAATAAAAAAATTTCAAATTGGGAAAAAATTGACTTTCTATAAACTGACTGAAGATTTTGTCAAAGTTAATCATTTTTTAGGGGCCAGGAATTTAGTTCAGTGATGAAAGTACCTGTCTGGCAAGCACAAGGTCGAGAGTTTGATTCCCAGTATCAAAAAACAATAATAATTATTTTCCTCCATGAGCATAGTTTAATATGGCACACAATCAATTACCCAGACTGAACCAAACGATTTTAAAGTACAGCATCCCTGACAAATGGTAGAGGGGTGATACCGCTGTGTGTGAATACGGGTGACTGCTTATGGGACATCCTTTAGGAGCTCACCTGTTGAAGCCATGCCCTATGGTAGAGAACCTCAAACTCCAGGAGAACCCTGGCCACCCTATTGTAACTGCGAATTATAGGCTTCGCTTCAGGTGTCCTCAGCACCCCTGGGTGCTGCTGGAAGACCTGCATGGGCTGCTGGATTCTGTGGAAAAGCTGACGAGCCCACAAGATCTTCCCAGCAATGGGAGGCTGGTCTCGAGCCAAAGGTGGATCATATTTCTGTTTCATGTACAGCTGCGAAATCATATCAATGTCAGCCCCATAGTTCTCAAGGACCAGTCGGTATGTATCATCAATACCAAGATTAGGTATGCCCAACCTGATCAAAATGCAAAACAGTAAAAGGTTTGGATTAATGGAAAGTTATTTCCTAATCCTATTTTTGAACACTGATTTTAAAACGTATGCTAATGGTAAAGAATGAGATAGTTCTGTAGCATATGAAAAGAATCAAAATAGTATCAATTCTTACAGTGTAGGCAAAGCTTTGGGGAGAATTCTTTTAATTACTTAAATATTAGATAGTATTACTGTAGTAGTCACAAGATACTTCAAAACTTAGTGTATGCTCTATTTGCAGAAATAGAGCAAATCCTTGATCCTTCAAAGAAGGAATACTCCTAATCCTCTGGGAAAAAAACTATAACTTTGTGACCTTGTCAAGAGAGGCTTTTATTTGATTACACTACGAAATAATAGTAATAATAATAATAATAAAAGCTAAACTATGCTCGTATTATCCCAATTTAGAAAAATAGAACTAGGAAAATTATTTTTACCTTTCAAATTTTTTTAACATACTTAATGCTTGATTTGTGTCTTGAATCTTTTCAAATGTAATATCCATGAACTTCTGTAACTCATTCTAAAATGGAATAAAACTTGATTATGAACAATAAACCAGCATTGGAAATTTTTTATTCAGCAACAAGAGAAAATAGGTTGAATAAATATCTGAAATAGGCTGAAAATAGGATGTACAAATATCTAAAATAGGGAACAAAACATGACAGAAAAAATACTGAGCTTAAAAGAAAATTAAATGATCAGAAGCAAAAATGGAGATGTGAAAGCCCAAGGTGCCCCAGACTGGACTCCATGCATACTAGCTGGACATGGGGCCTTGGCAGGGCTGGGGTTAGGTCCCAGTGTTGGGAGATTGCTGCATGGTCCTTACACACTGACACATCCTGCACAACTCTAGGAGCCACAAATGCTGCCCAGTGCCTGCAAAGAGAATTAAGTGACTGCCAGTCTAGAAAACTACAGTGTGGCTTGCCACCATCCCAGAGGTATGAACAGGGAGTAAAAAATTACCCTAGAACAAGGTTCCCACATTTTTTGTCAAGAACCAAATATCTTCAGCTTGTTGTGACCTAGGTCTCCCTCACGACTACTCGCCTCTGCCACTGTAGCGCCAATAGGCTGGACAGGGCACGGACCTTGGTATCATTGACTGACACCTGCCCTACAGCTTCTGAAGCCCTGCATGTACCACGTGAGGATGGAGGGCCCAGGTTGATATTGCACATGGCGTGGAGAGGATCGCCCAGGAAACTAACACGAAGGCCAGTCTGGAAATAGAAAACCACTGTGCCTGCAGCAGAAGCAGCACGAAGCCACACTACAGAAACAATTCCAAAGCCACAAGACACCCCCAGGAACTACACAAACAACTCCAAAAAGCGAGAGCAAGCAAGACTTTGAAAATCATATTCACAAATGATCTTTGAGAAAGATGTGCACACAGAATCATGGCCCAAGTCCTCAGAGTGATAGAACAATCTGAAAGAGATGGTAAAACTGTTAAAGAAGAAACAAGCAACAGAATAGTAAAAAACAGGGGAAACTCAGATTTAAAAAAAAAAAAACTTAAAAAGAAAAAATTATGGTGATCAATGTACAAAAGAAACAAATCACATACCTGGAAATAAAATTAGGAAATTGCAAGAAAGTTCTAAAAGAAGCCATTCAAGATGTAAAGAAAATTAAAAAAAAAAAAAAGGGAAAATGTGGGAAACAAAGTCTAACGGAAGCAGAAGTCAGATAAAGCAGGGCTAACAAACATTATTGGAAGCGCTGGGAGGGAAAGGGACTAATGTGCAAAAGCATGCATGAAAACAGCAGGGGTGCGCTGTTGCACTTTAGAAGTTTAACTGAGAGACTCAGCAGGGAGCCAGGGTCCTTACTTTATAAATACCCTCATCCTGTGCAAGAGGAGGGCAAGAGGATTTTGTTTGTGCTACACTGGCCTTGGAGGTGGGTGGTGTGCTGTGTACAATATATGTGAGAAGAGGATTGTTTTGCCCCTTTTCCTCTGGCTGCTTTTTTCTTTCTTTCTTTCTTTCTTTCTTTCTTTCTTTCTTTCTTTCTTTCTTTCTTTGTGCTTTGTTTCTTTCTTTCTTTCTTTCTTTCTTTCTTTCTTTCTTTGTGATTTGTTTTGTTTTGTTTTGTTTTGCTGGCTGGCTGCTGCCTTGAAGTGTTGCCCCAGTGCCATGCCACCCTGCCATGGAGTCAGATGATTATGGACTGAAACCTCCTCAAACAGTGAGCTAAATAAACCTTTCCTTCCTTCATTTTGGATATCAGGTATTTTGTTCCAGCAACCAGAGGAAAGTAACAGAGACAGCATCTAAGCTGTAGATGTGGTCTGTTCTGAAAGGAAGCTAAGAACTCTGTAGACAGAGTATGGCGTGACTTGGAGGGAGGCCATGGCCTTACAGTAGCAGGATGCAGGCGCATTCTCTGTGCTCTTCCCAGGCATTCTCATGTCTATCATCAGCTCAAGCCTTTCAGCCCCGTTCTCAGTGCTGCCAACTTAAGCCGAACATGTACTTTTCTCAAACTATCTTTTGGACTCCTCTAAGAACTTTTTTCCCCTTTAAACAAATAAGACAAAATATTCCTTTAATTAACAGCCCTCTCCTCGTGTCACCAGTCTTCTTTCATTGTGTGATACAGCCCCAGGATTCCAGTATTAGTAATCAGAAACTATACTATTAGAATGGCCAAAATCCAGAACACTGGAAACATCACATGCTGGCAAAGATTTGTAGCAGCAAGAACTCTATTCTTAGTCACTGCTGGTGAAAACACAAAATGGCACTGCCACACTGAAGGACAGTGTGCTTGTTTCCTAGGAAACTGAAAATATTTATGCTGTATGATCCAGCAATCATGTTCTTTGATATTTACCTACAGGAGAAAAAAGCTTGTATCTACACAAAAACCTGCAGGCTATATTTATAGTTGCCAAAACTTGAAAGCAACCATCACATCTTTTAGTTAATGAGTGGATAAGAAGCTGTGGTACTTCACAACTAAATAATAGAATAACTTGTGCTAAAAATAAATGAGCTATTAGATGAAAAGAGATAGAAGAAATGTAAATGCTCATTACTAAATGAGAGGTCAATCTGGAAAAGCTGTATGTGTATATTTCCAACTATGTGACATTCTGGAAAAGACAGAACTGTGAGGACAGTAAAAAGATCAGTGGTTGTCTGGAGTCCAGATATTAAAAATACAGTGGTAGCCAGAGGGAGCCATGAATGCGTACAGAACAGAGAATTTTCAGGACAGAAAAAAGACTTGCATGACACCGGAAGTGTGGGTACATATCTCTGTACACTCATCCAAAGCAATAGAACAGACAACATCAACAGTGACCTCTAATGCAGAATATGAGCTTTGGATGATAAAGATGCATCCCTACAAGTCCATCAACTGTACAAGATGTATCACTCTGGGAGAGGTTGTTAATAATGAAGGAGGTTATGCAGTTGAGGAAGGGCTACAGTCAGGGTGTCCGTGGCAAATCTCTGTACCTTCCCTTCAACTTTTCTGAGAGCCTAAAGCTGCTCTACAGAGGAGTTAATGTTCAAAAGACTTAAAGATATAAAATAATTAATAACCCAATTGAAAACCTGACATAAAAAGCCCCAAGTCCCAAATAGAAGCATTACTCTTTCCAAGCACATATAGAACATTTGCAATATCTAACTATGAACTATACCACAGAGGACAATTCAGGAACACTGAAAAGCTAATATAATGTATTCCACACTCTGACACCCAAATATAATAAAAATTTAAGCACATAATAAAATAAGAGTCCAGCTGGGCTCAGGGATAGAGCAGTTGCCTAGCATATGGGAAACTCTAAACATATCCCTGGCACCATAAAGAATTTTTGTTTAAATGAGAAACGACAAACTATAATAGGCAAGCAAACTAAATGTATACTCTTAAATGATACATGAGTAAAATAACAAATCATAGTGAAAATGTGTACTATTATAAACTGAAAAACAGCATATGCCCTGCATATTAAAATATGTGAGAGCAGCAATGGCAGGAATCATGATCATTAGCATAAAAGATATAGAGTCTCATGTATCTATTAAAAAATAAAAAAAAAACTGAAACAAATGATCTAAACACTCATTTGGGAAAAGTTGAAAATAACAACAGACTAAATCCAAAGATGAGAAGTTGAAAATAACAACAGACTAAATCCAAAGATGAGAGGAAATTTTTTCAAGAAAACGCAACAAAATTAAAAACAACAAAATAGGGAAAAAAGATTAACAACGTGAAAGCTGCTTATTTGAAAGAAAAGACCGACAAACCTTCGATACGATTGACCAGGGAAGAGGGAGACAAATTCATGCTCAAGTTATCTGCCAAACGCAAGTCTAGTAAAGTGAGATGAATCAAAAATTAAATTTGCTTAAAAATCATTAAAGACAAAATGTACTATAAAAGTTAGGACTTTTATATATCAAAGTTTAAAAAAATACTTCTCTCAGGGAATCACATAAATGTTAATTATACCACATGAATACCCAAGTTTCACTAAGGACCATGTTAATTACGTGGACTGTAAACCAGTACAACAGAAACATGATTATCACCAATATTTACATCGCAATTAAAATGACACTGCGATCTCCCTGCATGTCTTCCTGTTTAATGCCAACTTGCAATAGATGAGAGATGATACAGAACAAACAGAAAAAATTTTCTCCTGCCTTCGGGAAAATTCCACTGGGTGTGGGATTGGTCGGGAGGGGCACACAATAATCCTATTATTTGTCAATAAAGGTGGGAAGGCATCTGTTTCTTAAAGCCTTCAAATCTATTTTCCAGAATGGTCTTTATGGCTTCTCCTGAGAACATCATATGTCTTACACTATTGGAGAATTTTGCTTATTCCCCCCACAAAAAAAAACTGCACCAAAAAACTAAGCACAATTTACTCTTTGTTCATTTCCAGATTCAGCACAGAGTTATAATTGAGATCTGAAGTTAGTTAACTAAAACTGTTTAAAGAGTATGTTATTATTTTCTATTTCATGCTTCAAGGCAAAGTCCCAATTAATTCCTTTTTTTTTTTCCTTAACTTACCAGACATAAGTTTGGAGTCTATGTAAATTTAAAGTGATCACTAATGGATGTCATATTAAAACATGAAAAGCAGTTTGATATGCAGTAAGAATTAGCACCAAAATAGACTCAGTTTCAGATACTGATAGGTCAGAGGTTATCTGGCCACACAAGCAGGGAGTAGTATTCGGGTCCTACCAGAAGTACCAGCCTCTGAGCCAAAAGTTGTCCAGAGACAGCTCCATATGCCCTGCCTGTTCAGCAAATCCCAAGTTGAGGGAGCTCCAGTCCTGTCACCACATGTCACTGCCTTAAATACTTCCCACTACTTCTACTGAAAGTATATTTTATTTATTTAATTTTCTACTTTTATCAGTATAGTATATAATAATTACATGCATCATGGGGAGTCGGGATTTTAATTCTTTTCACTTCCCCATTTCCGCCCCTCTCTCCCCTCCCTCCATTTCTTAGTCCCTGACTCCATTGCAAAAGTTCTATCTCCCTCTTTCCTATATCTTTTATTTTCCTCTTTGATTTACTTAAGTTTTTTTGTTTTGTTTTTTAGTGGTGGTCTTTCTTTTGCAAAGGTAACAACTGAGGATCAGAAATTTGCCCTAAATAGCACTGCTTAGCTATCCTACCTAAATCAATATGTAAACATTTTCCTACATAAGGATTCTCTATGCATAAACTGTAGAACAAGAGTAGTTATAACCCTTCCACCTCTGCCTAACAGATGTGAGCAAATCTTTACCAAACCTAAGCATGAGTTCCTGTCCTTCCTTGCTTTTCCACTACACAACTTCACAAAGGCCTAAGCTCAGCTCCCAATGAGTTTATAAAACCTTGATTTAGTTTCCTTTTGTCTCTGGTTCTGAGATCCATTCTAAGACTGCTAAGAAGAGCACACAGTGTTAGGGGAATGGGCAACGGGCTAGGCTTCCCTTTAGTTCTGAGGTCTCAGCTCCTGCTCACCTTCCTTTAGTTCCACTTGGCCCCCTCAACAGTCCGTCCTTACTAAGCAGTTTCTTCTTCATGCTACTGGAATGTCAGATTCTAGCCTTTCAACAGCCCCTGGCTCCAACACGCTGCACCTCTGTGACCTGTTCACAACAGCATGAATCCAAGTCTGGATGGTGTTGCAGGTTCTGATCCACTTAGGAGTAGCACTCTGGTCACAGTCCTGATCCAAACCCCTCCTCCACCCCAACCCCCAAATCTCACTTGAGAAGCTCTCCACACCTTGTCCCCAAATCTCACCACATCCATTCAGTCCAACCAGAGCCCTGGAAAGCCAAGTACTTTGCTCCAGTTTTATGGAGATAGGGAATTTAAAGGAGAGAACACAGAATGATTACTTGAAAAGCAAGAGAATAGAGAAAAGGGAAAAGAAGTCAGAGAAAAATTAGTTGGCAAATCAAATTCAGAAGTGGACCATTTGGAGGAACAGGGGACAAGACAAGTACTAAACTTTGTAAAAGAAAAGGAAAAGAATAGAAGCTTGTTTAAAAGCCAAGCCGCAGAACAAGATAAAATAATATTTTCAGCACTAAGAGAAGTGTGCACGGGCTTGACAGGGTCTCACGAAACTGCTAAACTGCCAAGATTGAGCCCAGATTTACAGTCCTGCCTCAAACTCCCAGATTGTGGGGGATTGTAAGGATTATAGGTGTGCGTTATCACAGCCGACCAATACAAGTATTTTCCTGGCATCGGTACAGCCCATTGCATGAAGCCCTTCCTAACCCCAGCCAAGCAGAAGTATGTAGCATTTGCTCCCCCATTCACTTCCTATCTTGGGGACTGCAGGAACAGGGATCAGATTCCAGGCATGTTTTGCAGGTCTGGTCTCCCTGTTGGACTATGTCTGCTTATCTTTGAATCTTCACTCCTGGCACATTCTCAGAATACCATTTTTATCACTAGTCACTTGAGCTTTTATTTGCCCTTTTATATAATATATTCATTTCCCTGCTCTAAGTTACATTCCAGATCTATTACTGCTTTCTGTCTGATTGTGAGTTTTGAAGACAAATCTACTTGATTTATTTCTGCATGCATAACCCACAGCACAGATGCCTAATACATCACTGTTATACAGTAAATGCTTATTTCATTACAGAGAAGAGAGTGAAGTAGAGATAGGTGCTTCAAAACCAAAAAGGGTCCCAGACCTACCATCTGTAAGGCTCCTATGGCCAGCTAGAGCCCTGTCTTTGAGATCTCCCACACAGCCCTGATCTGCTGAGGCTACCTCTGGTTGTGATCATTGCTGTAAAGTAACAAAGAAATGGCAACAAACTTCTCATTCTAATGAAGCTACAGTGTTTCAACAGAAAATGAAAGTTAACATTCTAAGAATTAAAGACAAGCAGAAGTCTGTGATTACAGATCATTACCCCAAGCTATATTTATGACCCTTTAATCCAAGGGAAAAAAGTCTTTAATTATTCATCTGAAATCACAAAATGCAGGTTGAGGTTGCCATCACCTCTGTGATGAAAACGTCTCTCCCTTATGAATGGGTAATGATTAGCAGCATTACACAGAAAGGGAAAAAATAAACATGAAGTCACCCAGAGGAATTTTGTTATACAACCTACATGAAGGTCATTAGTCTGCTTGCGAAATTCTTCATAATCCTGGTCAAAATCCATTTTCCTCTGGTCTAAGAAATTATATTCCTTTTTCTTTATGGTTGTAATGATGTTCTGAAATATTATGAGACAAATAAGATAATATTTCAATATTCTTGCATCACTTAATGTGGTACTTAAATTCAGAACTCATGCCATCATTCTCAAAATATCTGTTGAAAAGGAGGCTTATCTCTGTATTGCATTCAAAATAGAAAGCATTTTCATGATGTTCTATATAGTTTATGAGAAAACATAAAGAATCACATCAGAAAATTAGGAGGTATTTTCCCTAAAAATTTCTTGTTAATCACTTCTGAAATTAATTTTTAACATAGCTCAGAGCAGACCTGACCAAAATATTTTTCATTCAGGTGTTTGAATTATCTCAGAAAATAAATAACAAAACACAAACAACATAGTAAGGAGATGATTGTGTTGTAATAGCTACAGATGCATTATGATCTCCCATTTCTTAACTAAAATGTCAAACCACAAGCTACCACTTAAAATCTCTCTAAAATTAATTGCTTCCTTCTTCCCTATAAAGCTACAGACGATAACTATGAAAGTACAAACTAGGCAATTCATCTCCTTGAAAATACTATTATCAGAAGTTTTGTTTGCTCTGAACAATGAGCTATAATGCTCTGTGATCATTCTTAACCAGCTACTAAGCCATGCTCTGCCTCTGATGCCCACACTATTGACAAACACATATCACTTTATTAAGAATATCGGGCCTCCTCCTGCATTCTCCTCTTCAAAGTCATTTCTGTTTAAATATCTATTCAATTCTCTCCATAGTCACACGTGTATCAACTGCATAACTTCTCGAATCCAGTTTATTGGTTAAAATTACCTGCTCTTTCAGGTTGTATGACTAGAAAATTACTTATACAGGTTAGGTGTGCATCAATTACATTAAAATATCTAAAAGGAGTATGGAAAAGCTATACTGTAAGGTAGTAATTTAAAAGATTTAGGGACCAGAGGAAATACGGCTCTATAACTGGCTTTGATGGTCATTTAAGAATATTAAGTTAAATAAATGGAAGTATTAATTATGACCTGTAGAAAAACTAGTCAAACTCAATATACTCAAGTCACTTACTGGACAATAATGTGTTGCACACCTATTGTGTGGCAGCAAACTTTGAAGACACAGGAATGAGCCAAACAGGATAAACACCCGACCTCGGGTAGTCACACACTTAGTGGAGACAGGGTTTCAGGGTACATGTAAATCATAAACAGCCATGGTACATGAGTCATGTGACTTAGAGTAATTAAAGTAAAACCGAGGTTGAAAAAACCTTCACCGGGAGAGCTGTCTCCATCAAGATCTGGAGGCCAAAGAGAGACCCGCCGTGTGACGACCCAGAAGCAGCACCTCCAGGTCGGGGTGGGGGCCCAGAGGCAACACTGGGGTTGGGGACTCTGTGAGCCCTCTGGGGACTTAACTTGCCTCTCCTGAATCTGAAGTCCACCCCACGAAGAGAAGGCAGCTCGGGGCGAGATGGGAAGACAACCAAGCAGAGAACGACGAGTTCGTTTCATGATGCCTTTCCGGCCCGGGCATCTGCGCTGGAACACAGAGTTCTCCCTCATGAACCATGTGCTGCCCCACTGCTGCCTGCCACAGCCATGGTATTCAGTATTTGGCTTTAAATTTTCAAAACAATTTCCCAGTATCTAGTATCAGGTTAGAAAAGACTTCTTATCTGCCTTCTGTTGTACAGTTCAACATCTTGTTTTAAAAAATAACCTTTGGAATATGTCCCAAAGTCAATTTTTCATTAACAATGAAAAAAAAATTCATAAGGTTTCAAACTGAAAAAAACAAATGAATATATTCTCTTTGTCTTGAAAAAGCTGTCACTTTCAAAGCAGTTTATCTACCTTGTAGATGACACACAGCACATTTATTCTTTCCTGGTATATAAAACTTTATCTTTTTTCTCTCTCAAAACCTAACATACTCAGGAAATTAAAAAAAAGATTCTTTATATTGGCTTAAACCTGTTAGAGTACAAGAAAAATAATATGTGGTAGTAAATTATATGATGTTTTCTAAATTCAAGTTAGAAAACAATTCAAGTTCTAGTTTCACTGTTTCCAAACAAAAAAAAAATTGACTATATCCATGTTAAGAAGTGTATTTTGCTTGTATGCTTTGCTTGAAGACTTTTTAAAGTCTTCAGAATTTTTTTTTAAAGTTTTTATCGGTACCAGGGGTCGAACTCACGACCACGTGCTTGCAAGGCAGGCACTTATGCCGCTGAGCTAAATCCCCAGCCCCAAGTCTTCAGAATATTATTAGATCACTATATCCACTTTGTTTTTTTGTTTTTTGTACCAGGGATCAAACTCACGACCTCACACTTGCCATGCAGCTGAGCCGCCCCACTGTCAAACTAAGATTCGTCACACAATGGATCTGCTTTATCAATGGATAAAGCAGAAAAGAGTTGAGATAATTAGGAATATTAAATGTACAGTAAAATCTGGTCCTTTACATGCTTTAACGTGTATAAATAGAATGCCTAAATGTATAATGGACTATCACTTTGATATCATCTAGTGCCTGACACGTTGTATATTCTTCATTAGGTATTTCTTCCGCAAATAAATGAAATAATAACATATTTAAATTTTTTTCCTGTGCTACTAATGAAAATGTTTTCTAATGATGATTAATTTTAAACTATTGGTAAGTCTTACTTATAAGCCTGGACTTGAAAAGAATTCACTTTGCGTCATGATGCAATTCTCCCATCCAAGTACTAACCAGGCCCGACCCTGCTTAGCTTCTGAGATCAGGGGAGGTTGGGTGTGTTCAGGGTGGCATGGCTGTAAACATGATGCAGTTTCCAAATAAATCAAATGTCTTTATTATTAAAGGGTAATAAGATTACGTTTTACATTATAAGCTGATGATGTGAATCATTCTTAATAACATTATTTACATAAAATATTAAGGTGGTTATAGATAATAGAAGCAAATATAGTTTTAAAATACAGTACCTGGTACTTAGTGACCATGTTGTCCAGTCCTTCAATTTTCGAGTCTTGTAAGACCGAGTAAGTTCTGAAGGTATTAAAGATCTCCATTATCTTGTCAAGGCGTCGGTGGAAAGTTTCAAATTTGCCAAAAATATACATCTCACTAAATTCAAATTGTTTTTCACTTGGACTTTGTCTGAGCCTTTGTTTGGTCTTGTGAAAGCAGTGCTGATATTCCTTAAAATCAAAAGCCAAGAGTAAGAAGGGATCGCAGGGACCTGGGGCTGTGGCTTGGTGCTAGAACACCTGCCTGGCAGGCACAGGGCCCTGGGCTCAATCCAGGTCCTGCAAGCAAAGAAGGGAAAGGAAGAGAAGGGGAAGAGAGGGGAAGGAAGGGGAGGGGAGGGGAGGGGAAGAAGCAAGGAAGGAAGAAAGGAAGGAAGGAGACAGAGAAGGAGGGAGAGAGGGAGAGAGGGAGGGAGGAACATAAAGATTATTCTGTCTTCTTAAATGAAAGTGACAAATTAGGGTGAAAATGCAAAACTCTTCACAGACTCATGGATTTGTGTGAACTTATCTATCAGCCTGGAATGTCATCTTTGCATACAGCAAATAATTATTCATACATCTCAAAGCCATGGCTTGCCTACCGGGTCTCACTGTTCTGTACCTGTGTACTCTCTTGGTTTCCCCCCTCATCTGCAGGATGTGGAAGTAAGTCTAGCTCACCTTCATCATCTTTGCATCTCCAGAACTTAGTGTGGTGTTGGGAAAGAGTAGGGCTCCAACAAGGGTAGGAAGAGTGAATAAATTTTCTGGAGAGGTTTAATTACACTCAATTTTCTTAACAGTAAAAAATGACTATTCTTTTCAGTAACCAATAATATAATTGCTAAATGATTTAAGATGATCTTAGCAAAATAATAATAATAATAAAACACATAAATATAATATTAAGCTAACCATTACCTCCTTAAGTTTAATCACAGTTAATATTTTTTCCATAACGACATCCTGCGGCTGGTTCCAGATGGACACGGTTCCACCGTTGGTGATATAGGCTTTACATGCAGATATCATCTGATTCGTCACCTGAAATTTTCCAGTAAAATGGTGCTAATGACATAAAACAGCCTCAGATTATACATCAGTGTAGCAGGTCCTCAACTCCTCTGCCTCTCAGAATTCACTACTCATGAACTCGAGCTCTATCTAGATTTTATTTTCCCATCACAATGGATCCAGCACTGGCCCTTTCATATTGGCAAAATCATCTGGAAAATCAATGACTGGGCCATCCTCTTTATGCAGAGCGAAGGTCTTTACCAACCAATGGGTTCACTCCCTGCCCAGGGACTGAAGGAGTTTCCCCACCTCTGTAGGTCCCTGCTCTAATGTCTCAGTCACAAAGTACAAACAGCTTTCTAAGTCCTGTTGGCCTGGGTGTCTCATGCTACCACGACCTTCAGTGAAAATGTCAAAAGAAGACCACACAGAGACAATGAAGCTAATGTATAAAACCACTAGCATCTTATTCAACCTTCCAAACACTAAAAAAGAAACCTTCAAAACTTTCTTGTTTTTTTTTTTTAAATATTGCAAAGGCACAATTAAATATCTGTACTGCATGCTGAGGGTGACACAGGAAAGGAGTGAGGGTGTCAACTAAGCAACATTGACCCAGGGCTGAATCCAGGTGACACAACCATGAGGGGTTAGCACACAATTGGCTCCCCTTTTGTGACTACTTCATAGCTCCTATAGCAAAAGAGTTTCGATAATCAAATAAAGGAGCCAAGCATAGTAGCTAATTCCTATAATCCCAGCATTTGGGAGGCAAGAGGATGACCACAAGTTTGAGGCCAGTCTGAGCTTCCTACATAGTGAGTCCAAGGCCATCCTGGAATACATAGCAAGACCCTGCCTCAGAAAACCACCACCAACAACAACAACAATAATAATTAGACAAAGAGTATTTTCACAGTTTAATCCTAAATCAAGTCTTGCAAATAATACATATGAAATTTAGATTAATGATGCAGACTTTTGAGTCTCGTTTACTCAGGGAATATTCCTTCTGACCCAAACACGCAGTTCTAAAGTAGGAAGAAGTTGGGAAGAGTCTTGCAGGTCTGACTACTTTGTACCTGAGCTACCTACATGAGAGGTGAAGGAAAAGCTTCCTAGCAAGATGAGCTTTTTCTAGTCCCCTGGAAGAATCACGCCTCATGCCAGGTGAGTATTTAGGACACAAGCCTCGATGAGACAAAAAGTCTCTTATATGAATACAGAAATAACACTGGAACTCTTTCCTTGGTAAAGAAAAGGCCCTTTACTTCTTAGAGATTGTTCAGAAGAGGAATAGCAGAGGTGCTTACCATGAACACTCACCAGCCATAAGGTTTAAACATCATCGCACTTTTAGCAGAGTCATTATCATTGTTTTACAGATTACCGGAACATTGCAAGCGGCTTTTATTACCATAATTACTGTTTAACCAACAAGAAGTAAACAACCATAGCATCAAATAAATGTGGAAGAGTGGTGCATAAAACATGGAACAGGAGATAGCCAGTTAAATACGATTTTTTTAATTAAAATTTACCCAGTAGGAATAAACAGAGAAAGAAGTTCCACAAAGAATATTTTCATTTTTATTATGCAACAAAATATTTATCATAATTATTTTTGAAATAATGCTTTGTTTGCTAGAATTCACCTCTCATATTAATTTTATCTCTGTTGATAAACTAAGGCTTGTTTAAATTGTAAGAAATACAGATACTGAATTAGGTCAGTTTTTAATTATCAAATTATTGGGAAATTTTTTTAATTATCAAAATATTGAGCACTGAGACTCTATGCTATGCACTTACCTTTACAAACAGAGATGTCACCCTCTCTGAGGTGTTATAGTAATAAGAGATGCTGTAGATCATTTTAATTGCACTTATAAGTGTCGGGATAGCATCAATCATGGAGATCTGGAAGGTATCACCAAAGTTTTCAGGAAACAATAAAACAGCAAAATTCTGAATAGAACATTGAATCAATCTTTTTGCATTAGCTAACTTTAAATTTTATTCTGCTTCTTTTTAAATTTTTTATTAGTGCATGTTTGCAGCCTGATAATGTCTACATTCTTCGTGTGGAGTTGTTCACTACATAACTCGTCTTAATTCCTTTGTTCATGCCCTTTTCCATGCATTGCTCTCCCTCTGTCTCTTGATTCCTTTCCCATCTGAGAAAAATCTATCCCCTGCTTCCTATTATCTATCTTTTATTTTGTTCATGTAAGGAAACCATGCAGTATCTAAGTTTGTATGTCTGACTTATTTCACCTAACATTATACTCTCAGGGTGCGTCCATTTTCCCTCAAGCCTATCTTCCCTGTAGCAGAGCAGTACTCCACTGTGTATAAATGCACACATTTTTATTCATTCATCTGTTGATGAGAATAGACTACTTCCAAGGCTGAGCTATTATGAATGGTGCTGCTATCAACATGGCTGTGTAATAACTTTAACTCTTTATAATGTCTGATGATTCTCTTAATTAAAATTTGAGGTTACTATTTAAATTTTTAATATTACCCAAGCTTTAGATGAATTAGCAATAATTCTATTTTTATAAGTCATCAAATTTTATTTCAATGCAAAAAAACATTAGCTTGATGTTCATGACAAGGAGACTCTATTAACAATGTACTTTGTAATAAAAGATAATAAGAACTTCCTAAAGCAAAAGATTTTTTAAAAACCAATGAGCTTCGGGAATATAACCCAGAATGTCAACTGGAATATTTAATGGAAAGTATAATCTGCAATACATGTTTTTAAAATGTAACATCTCATCGATACCTCCAGATAAGAAGATAGAGAGATTAGAGATGTGTACAGAAGTAGATACAAGAATATAAAAGTGTCTCAGATCTTTCCAACAGACTGTCCTGTCTCTGAAACAACTCAGCTGTCAGTTCAGCTAGTTCAGAAAGGACCATCAGTAGCCTGAAGAAGCAGAACTCTGGACTCACAGGATCATTGCTGTACAGCGGGTCACAGCATTTCTCAAGTGTGTACAGATATTTGACATTGTCCTTTGCTTCATTAGCCGCATCAGTGATTCGAATATCCATCTCCCGCCAAGTCTAAGTGCAATAGAGGAAGGCAATTTTAATGCCTTGCTGAGAGTCACCACCAGTCCCCCGGGGCCAAACTTCCCATTTGCTCTGTGCATGCTGCATGAAAACGAGTCCCAGGAGGTGAGAGACACTGCTCTGCTGGAGAGCAAGTTAAGCTTTTTAAGCAAATGTTTAGAGGCATCTGCTCCAGACACTGTCTTGTAAAACCTGTAACTAGCAGGGAGCCCCTGGAGGGCAGCACTGCCTAGCAGGGCACACCTTCCTCCCTCCTCCGAGCCCACTCTGTATCTCACTCTCCTTCTCTGCCGTCTCTGTATTCTAACCCGAGGCCCCTCTCCTCCATCTCCGTGCTTCTGTCCATTATTTATGTAACAATTATTTATTAACTGCCAACCCTATATCAGGTCTGTACTTTGGGGTACAAATTTCAAAATGGAAAAAAGAATGAGAATTGAGAATTTTGAAGAGGATGGATGACAGTGTATCTTTTACTGTGATTTTTTTATTTAAATACCACATTTTTTTATCGTACCTCATATATGTTGTTGTCAACTGCTAAGTTTTCAAGTAATTTGTTTGGTAGTATAAAACTAATATACCACGACTAAAATTAAACATAGGTGTGCTAAGTCTTCATTATTACTTCATCTAGCTGACTTAATTCATACACACACACATATATGCATATGCATAAGCATGTATGTGTGCACGTGTGTTTATCTTAATTACATGCCATGCCCTCTGATAAAACATGTAAGTACCTACACAATAGTCAGCCAATGCCTTTCAGTCAAAGGTTATTCCAGATGATCCCAAATTATAGAAGAGCAATATTACTGATCTTAAAAGCTTTTCACATAGGTAATTGCTCTATGAGATCATGCACAGAGACTTCTCACCCTCATTTCATGGGGCACCACAAATGAAATGGTTGATACCTTCAAAAGCTTGGACTTGGCAGCAGCCAGCACAGGCAACACCTCCCTCACATCGGAGCTTCTCAGCTGATCCAAGAGGTAATTAAACTTGGAAAGTCTTTTCTTCCAGTGCTCCAGCTCCGCCCGGGGCCCAACGTCATCCGCTTCCTTCCGCAGCTGGTTGTTTTCAGCAAGGACCTGTAAATGCAGAGACAGCAGGGACCACCCAGCAGTGCATGAGACTGGAAAGTGATGGGCAGCAACAGAAAGGTTGGCATAAAATACTACACTACCTGGACCGTGATACATTTTATGCATCGATGGTCTCTTATAATGTAACATATGCCTATTTTTAAAAATTCAACAGAGATTAAATTGACTTGTTCTAACTGAAAAGTACTTATTTAATGAACTTGAATGAGCTTTTGAAGGCTCTGACTTCAGAAAGTTTCCTTGCCTGTATCCTTGGAAGGTCTATGGTTCAAGGTTAATATAATTGTGATTATTTTTCTGATACAATGTTCGCCTTCATTCAGAACTTTTCCCAAACACCTCCCATGTGGAGGGCAGGATGACTTAGACAACTGTTCATACAGAGATCCTCCTCAAAAATATTGCTAAAGCAGAGCACTCTAGCTACATAAAGCCATCTACTTTCACCTCTTAGGACTCAGTGCTCTTAACCAACCACCACGAAGGAAAGCCACACTGAATGTTTCATCTTTTGAAAGATGTGGTAAGATTTTTAGGCCATGAAAACATCATGATAAACTCTCTTCTATTGGCTAATTCAGTAGCACAGCATCCAAAACTCATCATCCAAAAATTACCTGTTCTAGCTGTTTGATCCACACTTTCATACAACCTTCTACTTTTTCCAAAGTCTCAGGGTTACTAGCTAATGTCAAGTAGTCCATAGGTTCCTTCAGGGTTTTCAGTTCAAGTATGTCACACTTTTGAAGGTTCACCTAAAGAGATGATTAAATAACAAACTGATGTAGGAACCAACCCGAAGTCCAGAGACCTCCCTGACTTGGAGAAAATGCTCCTTCCCATGGGAACATCTATCTCACTAAGTACCTCTCTTGCAGTATGAGGTGGAATCACATGAAAAAACTACTGTTCTTGTGTGAAAATGTCAACAGTTTCACTTCCAATTCAGATGTTAGTTGCAGTCATCTTGCCCTGCTGAATAAAATTTTCTCAGCTCCTCAATTTTACATCCATAGGTAAGCATACTGTTCTCTCCCAATATTCCAGTGGGACCAGTATCCCAGTCAGGACAGTCTGCATAGCAGCATTTCTCAACTCACCTCCCACAAGCACCTCATCTAGGTTCTGTCAAATTCCTGTGGTTTACTTATTTTCTCTTCCTTCTCTCACCACCAGAACCTACCAGACACATCCACTGCCCTCTGCCACTCTATGCATCCTCTGCCATCCTATGCATCCACTGCCCTCTGCCACTCTGGTGCCAGATTCCTTTCATTTGAGGATGCACATCAATGCAGGTAAGCCAGATGCTTGACTTCACTCTCAAACATCTGACACGACTGAGGAAAATCCTACATCACTGCCAACATTTTTATGGAACCTCCAAAACGCATGAATCATTGCACACTGCTTGTATTTAAATTCAGTCACCATTGCATCTTAAAGGGATAAATAAATTTCCCTATGAAATTTTTCAGTATTTTCAGCATGCTGGAATTGAAAATACTTAAAGCAAGTATCACCCACTTACAGATCTTATTCCTGACCCTCTGATCATTTTTAAAGGAATGATTGAATCATTCTCACCTTCTCCTTTAAACTCTCCTGTGCACCAGACAGGACACTCACGAAGCCCTCCAGAGAGTTCAGGAACTCCTGACGAATGCTGGATGCATCCTGAAGACCCTCGAGCTCTCCCCAGCCATGGCTCGAGGCCCTGAGAGCGGGAATAAAGATATCCGAAAGCAAACGTCTCACGCTGTTTAGCAGGCCCCCGTCTGCAGTATCTAACACGTTGAAGCACACTTCCTGGAAAACAGTTATGGAGTTCTTTATTATAAAAATTATCCTCAATTCCATCGGAGCTATCAAGTCATTTTTAAATGTTTTTAGTTAACCAGATATCTGGCAAAATTACCCAGTAAATTATTGTAGTGGTTAAGATCATGTCAAGTTGATTGGCTTGGGAGGCATCTAAAGGACTAGGAAAGCACGATTTTGAGTATCTCTGTGTGAGCCACGGAGGAATGACCTTGGGTAGTGTGTCTGGTTCCTTGCCACCTACCCTCTGCTAGTCCCCTGTTCTGCTTCCCAGGAATCATGAACTATGCAGTTTCACTCACGGTGCCTTTCAGCTATGATGTTTCTACTTTAGAGTCAGCTGACCACTAACTAAATCCCCTGAAACTGTGAGCCAAACTAAACCTCTCCTCCTTCATGTTGTAAGTGGCAGATAATATGTTTCAGTGACAGGAAAGCTAACATAGAAAATTAGCATCAGAGAAATTAGAGTGTTGTGTCTGCACCTGAACATTTATTTTATTTAGAAGCATTTAGAACTAGTTTGCAGGAGACACTTGGAAAGACTTAGAGAAGCAAACTAGAGAAGACCTAGAGTGTTATAATTGATGGGAGTGAAACTGATGGGAAATTCTGATCAGAGCTTTGGGAAACAGAATTGTGATAAGAATGTCTACATTTTGCCCGTGTTCTGAAACTTTGTAGAAGGCTAAATTTAAGGAAGTATAAGCTAACTGATCTGACAGAAGAAATTTCAAAGCAACCGAATATTAAGACTGTGTCATGGGTACTGCTAGATGCTTTCAGCTGAATTTATAGTAAGAACTGGGAACACAAATAGAGCAGAAATTTTTGAAAAACTTAAACCTTGGCTCAGAAAAAAAACAGGGGGAAGTTAGGGCTAAAGGAAGTATGGCTGTTGAAATTATTAGCACCATTAAAAAGAAACCAAGTATTTTGAGGCAACTAAAAAAAAATATGCCTTTTGAGCAGTTTAGGAATTAGCAAACCCCCACCCATCACAATTTCAAATGTGCAAAATGTGTAAGCCTTTCATTTGAGAAGCAAACTCCTGGGACCCCTGCTCATAAAGAGCTTTGTAGGGTTGATTTCAATGACCTCAGATATCCAGCCATTCAAAAGCTGCTGCTGCCAATGTCCAAAAGGGCCTGGCTACTGTCCCTGTTGGTAGAACAGGTTGGCATCATCCATGTGATGCTAGTTTAACAGAATACAGCAATTAGGGAGTAAGAGAGGGTTCTACCTAGATTTAGAGGAATATCTGGGAGACCAGACAAGGAGCCTCTGAGAAGAAAGCTCATGAGGATATGGGAAAGAAGTCAAAAGTGCCCCCAGGAAGCCAGAGATGCCAAGAACACGGTATGCTGAGGAAATCTGCAGGTTATGAGCAAAGCCAACCCAAGAAAGAGGCTACATGGGATGCAACCAGCAAAGTTATAAGGGTGGGACAGGCCAAACTCTCTGGAACTCATGTCCTATGTGCCCTAAGTGGCAGATACAGAGATACAAGAACTATGTTTATCCTCCTAGGTTTTGCTCTTTCTTTGGTCCCATCTTTTTCTATCCCCTTATTGCTCCATTTTTGAAAGGGAATGTTTACCTTGTGTCATTGTATGTTAAAGTTAGGTTTCTCTCTTTTTTTTATTTTTACAGAGGTTCACAGCTAAGAGTTTACATGGAGTCTCACAAGATTTTTTTTGACTTGGGTTTTTGAAAACTGAGGACTTTGAGGATGAGATTGTCATAATCTTGGTTATATACAGGATAGTTTAAACATGTTAGGTGGAATTATTAACTTGTTGTGTGTTTATTTGGGGATTAAGTGTGGTTTAAGGAGATGTGTTTGGGTGTCAAGGTGCCAAAGGGGTAACATGGCGGTTGCTTCAGTTTATTGGCTTGGGAATCATCTAGGGGATTGGAACAGCACACTTCTAAGTGTGTCTGCACGAGCCATGGAGGAACAACCTCGGGCACTTGCCACTTCCGCTCTGACACTGCTCCCCTGCTCTGCTCCTGGTCACCAAGAACTAAGCAGCTCCGCTCTACAATGCCCTTGCACCATGATGTTCCTGCCTTGGAGCATGCTGACCATGTCCTGAATCCTGGAAACTGTGGTCCAAATTAAACCTCTCTTCCTTTAAATTGTGAGTGGTTGGCATTGTGTCCCAGCAACAGGAAGACTAATGCAATTATTTTAATACCTTGGCAAAGAAGTAATCTTTACACTATTTTAAATTGCAATCATCAAAATAAAAGAAAGGAATAAATAGAACACCAGATATTTACCAGTTTATTTGCTCCCGGAAGACAATGTACCCATTAGGCATTATGGATGCACCTTATTTTGTACAAAAAGTAAAATTGTATATCCACTATTAGAAATACTATTTTAACTGTGTAAAACTTGCCATGAATAAATTACGTATATGAAATTCTTTTGAAAAGGAAAGACTTCCATAATCATTGTATCTTCCCTACCAGGTAATCAATAATAGCTAAATCATGGAAGCAGCCTATGTGCCCATCAACAGATGAATGGATAAAGAAAATGTGGCATCTATATTCAATGGAATTCGAGTCAGCTGTAAAGTAGGAAATTTTTGGATCATTTATAGGAAAAGGCATGCAACTTGAAAACATAGTGTTAAATGAAATAAGTCAGGCACACAAGCTTAAATATCATGTGGTTTCTCGCATATAAAAGGAATTGAAAGCATAAATAAAGAGCAAAATAAAAATTAAAAGGTAACAGGGAGCTAGATCTTTTCAAACGAGAAGGGGACCAAGAGCCGGAGGATAGAGAGTTGGGAAAGGAAAGGAAAAAAGAATCAAACATGTGATGCACATATGCAAATTCCTACCACAAATGTCATTGTTAGGAACTAAAAAATGAAAATTGGGAAACATGATCTAGAGATAAAGGGAGGGAGAGGGGTAGAAGGGCAAGAGTGATAAAAGAAATCAAGTTACATTTATTGCATGTAGCCATTCCCTAAAATAAATAAAACATTATGTACCAGAAACATATACTAATAAAGAAGAATTTTAAAGGAAGACCTCACTATTCATGCAGACATAATATTATATCAATTTTTGTTAATAAACTGCATACCAAATCCTCTTTAAAACATTTAAAGACAATATCCTCTAAATTGCTTATTTTAAATGCTGAAAAGCTATTTCGTTGAAAGTAGTTTAAATAGTGTGATGAACGCAATGGCTGTCTCCACTGGGAGGGATATTCTGCACCATCTGTTTGATTCGGGGTAATTCACGGTACACGATCACTCCTGTCGCTTACCCGATGGATGTTCTCAGGCGTGACAGCTCTGGAAGGATCAGTACGAATGAAAAACACACAGACTCCTGTAAGAGCGACGTCTTTTCCCTCTGTCACAAACACCTTAGGTTTTTTAATCTTTCCAGACACAAGGTTTACCCCTCCTGGAGAACCAACTTGTCCTACAAATGAGGAAGAATTTTAATTTCCCAAATGCTATTCACAGTCCACATGCCCCCCTCCAGAATGAAGTTTACTCCTTGAGATATTTTCGTTATTGGCTGTCCACGTGCCTGAGGTAGATCTGGGATAATCTGTAGCTTGAGCCTTGAAGGGACGTAAAAGGTTGTGCTTGATTCCAGAGTATAGGGTCACTTCAAAATTGTCGTGTCGAGGTGATGGGAAAGAGTGAGGGGCAGAATGCATCCGTGTGCACTGTGTTCCGGGACCCGTGTTAGGTACCTGTCTGCATCATTAAAACTCACACCCCGGAGACAGCTGTGACCTGTCCAAGGCTGCAGACAACAGGTGACAGAGCCAGGGTAAAAACCCAGTTCTGACCACAAAGCTCAGGCTGCCCTAGTCTGTCACAGTGAGCGTAGCCGGTTGGTCCTTCTGTACGTTGTCTGGGCCAGGACCGTGTAGACAGGAGCACACAGTGACCTGTGGGTGAGCTCTACGGGCAGACCTCCGGGGCCGCACGTTCGGGCTGCTTCCTGACCACATGGCTTGGAGCAAGCTACTTAACCTCTCTATGCCTCAGTTTTCTCATCTGAAAAATGAGAATAATACTAGCAAGCAGTATCTGCAATTGTTGCCTTAGAAAATGCTTTAGAAAAGCACATTAAAAAAGAAAAGCACATAAAAACACTGGCTCGGGGAGCACTGATATTAGGGTTTGAAACTTTATTTTTGGCTGTCCATGCATTCGCTAGCTCACAGAGTGGATATTTAAGTACATAGAACATGTTCTAAACTGTCCCATTCATTGTCTTCCGATCAGCCCAAGGAGGTTTTAGCTCTCTGAATTAATCACCGGCTTAATCAAAACAACTGAAGTGGAAGGGCAATGCTAAGGGAGGAGTATGGGAGATGAGGTGAAATGGAATTTGAATCCTGAGCCCCAGATCTAGAAGCTCTTGGAGTGACTGACCCTCAGGGCTCCTCCTCTTGTGCTGCTGGACACCAGAAAATCCGTTGCTCATTCAGAGATACCTCCCACTCCCATGTAGTAGCACCTGGCTCTCACAAGTAAGGTATTAGACAAGAAGTTTCAGCCAAGGCACAAAAATATGGCAGAGATTAGACAAGAAAGAGAGCTTCAGATCAAGAGAGAAAATGAAAAAACTCCTGTAGAAACATCAAAGCAGATATCCAAAAACTAATTAACATCTCCCCTCCTCTGTCAGGAGACTGTAGACCGGGGAAGGATTTTGTGACAAGGTAGGGTCAGAAAGTACTTTTCCTTCCTCCTCAGGTAAGAATTAAATGCCCACTGCTGACCCAGAACTTGGCGGGTCTGGGGGGGTCCTGGGATGCTGAACTCTCAGTGGTAAACTAGCAAGGTCTTAGGCAAAGTGTGACAGTTGCCACCTTAGTCACAAAACAAGCTTTTCACTACAGTGACTTAATGAGCCTAATTTATGTCTCTTAAAGGTTGGGAATGGAATGGACTAGGATCTGACATCTGTCCATGAACCCTAAAGGCAGCTTGCTGCAAGGCACAGATAGGGGGTGATGTGGGTGCCACCAACGCATCCACAGAGGGCAGAGACCAAAGGTCTACGCAGCTGAACAGAACAAAGCAACCGCCCCACTGGGACCATCTTAACCACTGGAAGGGAGAGAGGACAGAGTAGGCTGGAGTGGCACCTGCCCAAGCCCAGAGGCAGATGGCCATGGCCACCATGAGGACGACACACACCATGGCACATGCGGCCAGTGCTTCCAGAGGAGGCCCCACCACGGTGGCCACAAGAAGGAAGGTCTAGGAAATGCGTGCGAGACAGCCTAGCACACTGCCACCCTGGAACAACTTCCTCCACCCTCGGCTCTGGTCTCTGCCCTGCCGCAGGCCTGGCACAGTCACCCACTGTGTTAACCCGATGTGGACACAGGGGAAAGTATGAAATGAGAAAGCAGAGGAGGACCAGAGGCTTCTCACCCACTGCAGGAGTCAACATTCAGAGTCACGCTGCGTGGGGCAGCATGGGGCAGCGTGAGGAGTGGGGATGATTTAACTTCTGATCAACCAGCTTTGGTCAACGGGACACTTACTTATTTACTGACTTATGTTTAGGTTTTCAAGGCCCCTAAAGGTTTTAATTGCCCTGCCACAGAAAGGCTAGACACAAAAATAAAATTAAAAAAAACCAAAACACAATTCTTGATCATTGAAATGGCAGAGTTGTTATGTTGCTAAACATCATTAAATGTCACTTTGTATTTTTGGACTGAGACTGTTTGCAAGTAATCATAATATTTCCTACCCAAGAAGGTCTAGAAAAGTCATTAGCCTGAATCCTAGGCCAAGCTCAGAAGAACAAGCTACTGAAAAGATCCAAATGGAGAGTGAAAAGCAAAACTAAACTTGCGCTGTTTACAGCCCAGGAAGGCTCCTTCCTCCACGGGAGATTTACACGGGAAGGAGAGCTCTGCTCAGTGTGAAGTTCACGGACAAATTTAATATTTCCTTTGGGTTGAAATTTGCAGTCTGAGTAAAAATGTAAAATCTTTTTAAATCTTTAGTGCAAAATGTAGTGGATTTTTTAAGCACAAAATAGCAAACATAACTGGAGAAATGTCAATTACTTAAGATTAGTGGGTATTATTTCTTTAGCCGTTGAAGAGATATACTCACCCTGTATAACAAAAACTAACATTTTCCCTTTTTTCAAAAGGTTCCTAAAAGGAGTGATATAATATTTTGACAGAATCATAATGTATTTATTTATGCCTACAGTTTGACCTTAACAATTATATTAACCTAAGGGCAAGTTAGGTAGAGCCACAGAAAGATTGGCAGTTTTTAAGGGAAAATGACTAACTCTGTTATTCAGTATTACACATGTAAATCGGAATCAGTAGAAAATAAACCTGATGTGGTATGCAACTTAAAATTTCAAGTTCTGCTTATTGGCAGTAATTCCTGTGTTAAAAAGAGAAACAGATGCCAGTTCAAAATTTTAGGACATAATGATATAGAATGAGCTAACATAAGGAAAGGATTTCAGAACCTCTTCATCTTCATATGCCCCCCACGTCCTATTTCCCTGGCCCCCAAAGTATAAGAGGCCTGGTCAGTTCCCTGTCTCCCTAGCCTTCTTCATGCTCCTCAGACAAATCTAAGGCCATTTCTGGATGATGTCACATCAAATCTCAATACCTGTTTCTGCTACCTCCACATCCTGATAGTAAAACATAAGGTGACGGAGACCTCCAGCTGCAAAAAGTTGATCAATTCGTTCAACCTAAAAAAAAGAAAAGGAAAGGTGTTGACTCTGTTCTGAATTAGACATTGCATTTAAATCTGCCCAAGAACATAAAAAGGAAAGTTATTATCCTCTTTCTTACGCAAACAGGACTGTATCTAATATATGCCATGTGGAAGAGGGTATTTTTTTCCCACATAAAAACTATGAAAGAATAAGTGTCTCACCACAGGAAAGAGGAAATTCAAAGAAGTAATTTAATTAATCACGGAAATATTTGCTCCACATGCACATATGATGAGGGATGGTCCTCCCATTTTTACTAACTTCCTAAAGTGTTGACCTGTTGAAGGCAGATATAAATACAGGCGAGTGTTTTACTTTCAGTCCATTGCAAGTCAGAAAAAGCAAACCTTTCAATTGCCAGGCGTAATAGTGCACACCTGTAATCTCAGCACTAGGGAGGCTGAGGCAAGAAGGTCACAGAGAATTCAGGGCCAGACCAGCCTGAACTATGCACTGAGACTCTGTCTCAGAAACACAAAACAAAACAAAAAAAGAAAGGCAACTCACTCAAGATGCTGTACTTATTTTTTTCATGCCAATATCTTATAATCTGAACAACTACTTTGAAGATAGCAATATGTAATATATTAACTAGTGTAATCTCCTAGTATTTTGTTTTGAAACCCCGAATCATTGTTTTTATTATTTTTTGTTTTTAAAGGTAAAAAAAAAAACATGACCACAAGCCAAACTTCCCACAGACAGAGATTGTGTCCCATCCACGGGTTCATGGTGTGTCTAGAGTTTGACAATTGGCCTGCTACCAACAGAAGCGCTTCTTGTAAATAAGTCTAGAGCTCAGTCTGGAGCTCATATGAAAAGAAAAGGCACAAAATGTGTGCATCCACCAAAAGGAAGGAAGGAAGGAAGCAAGGAAGGAAGCAAGGAAGGAAGGAAGGAAGGAAGGAAGGAAGGAAGGAAGGAAGGAAGGAAGGAAAGAATACCAAGTGTTAGCAAGAAGGCAGAGAACTCAGAACCTTCAAGCACTGATGTTGGGAATATAAAACAGTGCAGTCACTGTGGAAAATGTTTTTCTTCAAAAAGCTAAATGTGGCATCATCATCACAGGACCCAGCAATTCCCCTTGTGCCAGTGTATCCCAAAGGACAGAAAGAAGATCTCAAAGAGACATTTGTGCCCCATGTTCAAAGCAGCATTACTCACAGTAGCTTCTTAGATGGATACAAGCAGAAGGTAAATGGATAAACCTGGTACACAGGGACACAGCAGTGTTAATCAGCCTCAGCAAGGAGGAAAAGTGACTCGCACCTCCCCACGGGTGGCCGGTGAAAACATGATGCTCAATGACATGGAGCCCTCACAAGAGCCAGACACCTGGGATTCCACTTATAAGAGTTTCCTAGAGCGGGCAGATTTGTGGAGACAGAATGTCTGCGCGGCCACCCCCCAGCGAGGAGAGCTGGAGACCCCTCAGTTCATTAAGCAGCTTCCAGTGCAGCTCTGCCCACACTAAGACAGACTCTTAGACACAGGATGGGACCCACAGGCCATCTGCGCACTCCACAATCAAGTCAGTGAAAATTCACAAGCTTCGCACCTGATTCCCCTCGAGAATGGCGTCTTCCACCTCACTCTTGTTCAGGTCCAGACAGGAAGCTACGATTGCGAGTAAGTAGTCATGTCTCCCATCCAAACGAGCCCTCTTGGCTTCTTTCTCTTCTTTCAGCCTTTGCTAAAAGAAATGAATAAAAAAAGTGACATTGCAACTGCCGTTCTCAAAGGATTTACTTTGTAGTAATTTCACACCTTTTGGGGGGAGTTCCAAGTCTCAGGAATTTAGGTAGCAGTCTAATGGTACCAGTTTTTATGTCCTATCTTCTATTCTTAGAAATTACATTACTTCCTATGAAAATAAGGTGTGCTCACTGTTTTGAAATGGAGACAGAAATCATCAGCCATCCAGAAAGTGTTGCTGCTAACATTTTGTTCTAAAGCTTTCCAGATTTATTTCTGTGTACATATAAACATTTAATGGATACACACCAAAAAAAGATATTGTCATTCTTCAAACATTTTCCTGGTCATCAGTGAAACAGTGTTCAACACTCCATTGTGTATTTATATCTGTTCTTGAAGTTAATTTCTGAGTTTCACCACCTACTTTGAACTACTATATCAATTATTAGTTACAATGATAACACATTTCACATCACCAGTGTTAGCAGTTTGAGGCTTATCTTTCCCCACTCTTTGTTCATACACACATATATGCAATCGTGCCCACATCCACATCATACCACAAAATTTTTTCATGCATTTCTCCCATAATAATGTATCAGAGTTCTTTTTAGTTCATTATGCATTATTCAAATCCATATTGTAGCTGCCAAATATTTTAATATGATTATACCATAATTTATTCAACTATTTTGCCATTAATAGACATTTGGGTTCTAATCTATTTTTTCAAATAAGTATATTAGCTTTTAGTGCCAATCAGTAGTACTACTAGGAAAAAGGAAGGTGGTCCTTCCATATTACATCTTTTAATTAACATTTATTAAGCCCCAAAAACATGCCAGCACTAGAGTGGTAAATATAACTCAGTAGCCTCAAAAAAGCTCACAGTTTCCCTGGCAGGATGCAAGCAGGAAATGTTAAGGCCACAGGACACCATGACTGTTACAGTAGGGGAATCAGATTTATGCAAACCCAAGTGCAGCGGGATTCATGAGTCTTCAGCAAAGAAGCAAAAAAGATCTTCCACTCTAACCCAGGACTGGGGAGGGTAGAGGTACAAGTTACAGGAAAGCTGTCTGGAGGAAGCCTTTCAAGCCCTGAGTTGAAGAAAGTTGGTCACACTTCTTAAGATAGAGGCATTTCTGCACATCCAAAGGCCAAGAGGCATAAGCAAGAGTAGCCCATTCAGAAAACCACACAATGGCTGAAATTATGAAGCTCTAGGAAAAGCTAATGGGAAATGAGGGTGAAGTCAGGTAACAAAATATCAGAAAGCTTAGCCATTATCTGGAGTTCCTAGAGAATCACTGATGAATTCAGAGAGAGTCAGAACCAGAGGCAGAGAGAGAGAGAGAGACATTGACTCTGCTGTTTGTGCAGCACTGACAAACCCATCCTCAGGACAGCACTGCTGAAAGGGATTGCAGTTGTGCAAGCCCGAGGCAGTCGGGGATCCTGGTCGCAATCCCAGAGATGAGGCAGGAGGCTGAGACTGCACCATCAGCAGCTGAGTTTTTAGAAGCGTTAGCTTCAGAAGCCTAATGATACACATGTAGGGAAACAGACAGACCCTTAGAAATGCGGATCTGGTGTTCAAGGGGAAATCCTTCACGGGTACAGGCAGAGATGCACGCTCCCAGCCCAGCACCGCTGTCCTCATGGGCCAGATCATTCTGGTGAGGACCGGCCTGTGCACTGAAGCTGTTTAGCAACGTTCCAGTTGTTATCTTTTAGAAGTCAGTATCTCCCCACTACCAAGTCCTGAGAATGAAAACTGCCTCCAGACACTGTCCAATATCTCCTGTAGGATAAAATCACCTCCACCGAGAACCACTAACGTGACAAGACACACTTAAGTGTGCACATATGTGCAGGATGCAAATAAGACTTGATATAAAAACTACAATGCAGAAAATATATTTGGGGATTGTGCAGAACAGAACCTGAAAAATGATGTCAACAGCCTTTCATCCAGCAGGTGGTAATTAGTCAATAAATATTTGTCCAATGAATGAATAAACCAAAGTGTAAACCATAAGGGCAGCTATGATTTTCTAGCAGAGATACAGAGATGAAATGATAAAATCCTGAAGAAACTTGGAGAATGCCAGCATGCCAGGAGCAAGGAGGGGAAGCAGTGTGGCCAGGGAAGGCTAAGGACAAGTGTCCAGAGCTAGAAAGGATACAGGAAACAGGAGCATCAGCCAACCATACAGAGTGGCCATCGGTACAGCACTGTAGAGTTGGTACGGATTTTGGAGTAATTGAAAGATCACTGCTACCATGGCCTCGGGAGATAGCTCAGTCTAAAGCATTTGTCTAGCATGCCTGAGGCCCTGGGTTCCAAACTTAGCACTACAAAAGAAAGAAAAAGAAATATCATTGCTATACATATACAATTGCCATGCATTTTTCTGAGCCTGAAAGACTGAGAAACAACTTAGTTGAGAAAGGAGCAGAGATTATGGTTTTAAAAAATAACCATTTTACCAACTTTTTTTGCTATTTTTGTAAAACAAAGGGCTTGGCACAAAGTATTTGTTTCATAGCCATCAAATAGAAGAAAATGTGAGTATATATTCAAATGTCACTAAAACCAAGAAGATGGCTGCTCTCCTGAAATGTAAACACTCCTGGCAGGGAGAAACATAACACTTCTCTTGAAGAGATCTCCCTCAGTCTGTAAGAAAAAGAGAACACAAGAGCTCAGCTATCAATAGAGTAGAGAGATCATAAATGCTCAGCACCAAATAAAGAAGTAAAAGAAGCAGAGAGCCAGGATATTCAAGATTTAAAACAACCAAAGATTTCTCTAAAGAAGACAGAAACTTAACTAAGATTCTGCCATGGCAACACATTATCCCATGACCCAATTGCATGAGATTCCAAAGGAAAAAAAATATTGTAATGGAAGAAAAGAGAGCTTGGTCACTAAAACAGAACATGATTTATTCTATTTTTACTTAAGTAGCACAGAAGAAAAAACTTCTGATGCAGTTTTATATATACATAGAAAATGGTCAGCAGGTTTTTAAAATAAATGTTTTCAGAAGATATTTTTTAAAGCATGTTAAGAGCTGAATGCATTCTTGCATAAACTGATTGTCTTATCTCTAAATGACAAGAAATATGAAATCAACCCCTGCACCATGGAGATGAAAAACCACAATGTTTACCAATTTCAACATTTGCTGTCTTACACTCATCATGGGAGTTTCTTGTTTTTTACCATGACAAAAAGCTAGTAACTTCAAATAAATATTTAGTGATCATATCAGTGCATTGTCACCCTATAAGCTTACCCTGCAGCTTTGTGGCTGCTAGGGGACAGAAGCAACAAGCAGTCAGGTGACAAGCTGTTCGAGGGTGGCTTGCTTTGTTGGCTTTTGAAACACCTAGGATGCTTGGAGAGTGAAAGTAGACTTCGGGAGACAGGGAAAAAGACCAGCGAAAGGGAGGGAAAGGAGGGTAATGGGATTGAAAATGATCAAGATACATTACATGCATGTACCAAATCCCCAAAACAGTAACATGTATTAACTTTAAAAAAAAAGAGGAAAACTGTGTAATGATCTTTTTTAATGCAGGAGATCCAGCCCAGATCTTGCACTCTACCAGTGAGCTAGAGTCTTGGTTCCATAAGATTTTTAAGTATTTTATTACAATTGTTTTGTATGGGCTGGGGATTTAGCTCAGCAATATAAGTGCCTGCCTGGCAAGCACAAGGTTGTGAGTTCAATCCCCAGTACCAAAAATAAATAAATAAATAAATAAATAAATATAAAATTATTTTGTACTACATGCACCCATTTGGGTAATGGGGGCAAAGGTCAGAATCATACTCAGTATGCAAGGACTCTAACAAAACATTTAACACTATTAAAACATTTAACTATTAAAACATTTGAGACTAGGTGTATTGAGAATGATTTAGAATCAGAGAGTGGCTAATGTAGGACCTCACAGAAAATGAGCTCTGCTTCCTAGTAAGGAACAGGGACTTAGCCTCCCACAAAAGAACATTGACAGCAGACAGGGTAGCAGGTTCCAGTCCTGGCAATTTCAAGACTTTGCTCCTGACTTTGAGCCTCTCCAGGATTCAGTTTCCTCGACTCCAGGTTCAAAGCATTGGAGTAGGTGCAGCTAAGTACCATCCCTTCACTAGTAGGTTGTCTGCTTCTCATGGGTCCAAAAGTTATCACAAACTACAGTTTGAGATTTTAAAATGCAGATCTGAATGATGACCTCAATGCTATGTACTTTCAAAAAGTTCTGTGACCTTTTCTAAATCAATCCATCCATCCTATTTAAAAAAAATAAATAAATAACCCTTGTCTTTAACTTCTCAGAACTGGAATCTAAGTCTGCCTCCCAAAACAGTGGATAAAGTATACACATGCTCAGTCTTTCATTTTGGCCAATCTCCAACTATTTGGGAAGCCATATAGGAATGGGAATAAAATAAAATTAAATGGAGGCAAAAGTCCTAACTCAAAAGATGTTTGTGAAGATCAAATTGTATGCAGACAAGCAATAATACTAAAGCAACCAACACAGAATTTAAAGGGTATGACCAAGGATTTTACCCTGGATATCAAAATTTAGGCAAAACTTTTTTGGATGTTTTTGGTACTAGAGAGTGAGCCCAGGGTCTTTGTGCTGCACTATACCCCAGCTCTTTTTCATATTTTATTTTGAGACAGAGTCTCACTAATTCACCAAGTTTCTAATGCTGGGCTCGAACTTTGAATCCCCCTGCCTCAGGCTCCAGAGTGCTAGGATTATAGTCATGACCCACTATCCCTGGAGAACTGGTATTTTTAGTTGTACAAATCCTTAAGATCCCTATACCTTTAGCGAAATCTGCCTTGGTGGCAGGTGTGCCTCTGACCCAGAGCCACCATGCTGACCCTACCACCCACAGGAGAAGTGGCACTTAGGTCAAGGACCCCCTTGGCACCTGAGCAGGATCTTCTCCCAGTGCTCTTGAAAGCCACATTTTGCACTGTTTGCCCTAGCTGCATTGCCACCTGGGGTTCTGCTGTTCGTCATTTGCTTACTACGTTTGCTTTAATTGTCTCAAAAACCTCTGAAACAGAAATTAGTTATCTCTACACCAGGAAGTTTCAAGGATAGACCATTAGCAATTCTCCCAAGCAAGTCCTGTGTCAGTGGGGCAGGCCATGACCCAAAGGTCTAAAGGCAATTAAGAATCTGAATTTATTCAAACTAATGTCACATGATTATTTTTTTCTTTAAATTTGAATTCAAGAGCTAGCTAGGGTGCACTAGCAGGAGATTTCCCATACATAGGTCATGCAAGGAGTTGTTGATATAAACCAGGGTTAACTGGCACCCATATTCTGGGTTATACCAGTGATATTTCAGTGCCACCATGGATCTGTACCCCAGTGATTTCCAGGCTTATGTATCCACCATATCCACTGCCCCTGCCCTCTTGTGTCTCTCAGTAAATGAGGTGTCCCCACACAATCTTCCACGCCTATCAGTCTGAGAGCTGCGTTTGCTGCTTGGGCAGCCAGGAGCTGAACTCTAGCTTTCTTCTCTTCACTGCTGCTTCTACCTTTTCTCCACTTCATAACTCATATCCCAGGTCTTCAGATAACACCTTTGTACAGGGACGTGAGGTGGCGGGGAGTGGATTCTATGGCAAAACAAATCCAGGTTAGAAATAAAGATGTTTCTAGCTGACATTATTAGCCTGTTGCATGTCTGAGTCTAAGAAAGAATTCTGATCTAAGAGGTTCCCTGGCATATTTTTACATCGATATATTTCTATTTGTTTGATATGGGCGTCTGTATCTTTATGTATATGTACAGACATAATGAAGTAGTTACTATGTAATGTAACAGAGCATAAACTAGATTAAAATCCCCACCTGAGATAACTGCAAATAATGTGGACTCTGTGAATTACTGTTGAAGTTCCTTATCTTATATAACCAAAGTAAATGCCTCTATGATGGATTTCGATTTGGCTGTCCATATCAATCCCAAATCCATGGACAATGAATCACTTGATAAGAACAAAGTGCTGAATTGGAGGCCAATGACACAGGCCTGCCCAATTTAGGATGGTCAACTTCACTTTATTCCCTTTTCCCTAACTGGAAGACCTGGGGCAATCAATGAGCAGGAAAATATTTCTTTTTCTTTTTTAAGGACACCTAATAGCCCATTCTGGCTTAGCTCACTTATCTGCCATAAATATAATCTTGTTTCTTAAGTGGTAAAACAACGTAACTATCAACCAAAACTTGTCATTCCCACACAGCAGCCCTACCATGAAAGGCTACTTTCTGTTTTGATTTTTTGGATACCCACTCCCCACACCTGTGGGGTTCAAACCAGGGCACACAGAAGAGCCTCAAGTAACACTGTCTGGGGTCAGCAGAAACTGCCCTCAACGATGGCTGTTTGACACACTGAGTGCCTAGAATTAAAGATTGTAAGGCAGCATCGGAAACAAAGTCTCTCCCACACTCAAATGTCTTCCTGTTGTTCACTACTCATTCTCTCCCAAAGGGACTCACAGAAAACAGAATTCCTTCCCCTGGGGTGAGTCATAGAAGCAAACTCGTCTCCCCAAAGCCGGCTTTAAAAACTAGAAAGGTCGCTCCATCCCTTCTCCCTGAAGATCTTCATCCTGAGGTGCTCTGCCTCATGCTTGCGAGGAAGAGTGACCAGCAGAGAGCCTGGCGGCGTCACCCCTCAGGCTGTTATGTTAAGTTATACTTTTTTGGCCCAATCACAGCTCTGCAGAACTGTCCCTTCTCCACCAAACCCAAGTTTAAAAGCAGTTTTCCACACCTCTCTGTTTATTTCTGAATTGTCTCACGTTTTGTGACACTTTTGCTAAATAAATCTGCCGTGCTCTTCTCTTGGCAATCTGTCTTCAGAGTGCTATCAGAGTGTCATCTATGATCCTTATGAGAGGTGACATAAGGGTTTGACACCACACCTTTCTGTCCCTACGATAGACAATCAGTGGAACTTACTCTCAAGAAAAGCCTGGCACAAATTGTCCTAGAACAATGTGAGTCAATGACCGCAAACCAGACCTCAGCCAATCAACTTTTGGGTCCTGGGTGCTTTTGTAACCCAACCATAAACTACTCCGTGAAAATCTGCTCTAGATGTGGTTGTAGCTCTCCCTTGATTTACAGCAATTATAATGGAGAGGGCCCGGCTGTCATCCCAATTCAACGTGCTGAACTACAGAAACTGGGGCAAGCGGTTGTCTTGCTCATTTCTCTTAGTCTTGTAGTTTTCCCGCTTTTAATCACAGGGAGCCTTTCCTCTCCTGGACTCTGTGAGATGCTTTCTGGCCCATCCCACCCTGCTCCTTAATTGGCTGGGAGAATTTCAGTTTAAAAACTCTGTGCTCCTAACTGCATCTCACATCTCGCCTCCTCTTACCCTACTTTCCTTTTGCTGCTCTGGGTGAAGGGCTGCAGCTACAGAGAAAGAGCTGCTCCTCCTTCCTGAGTTAAGAGCACTTCAGTAAAGTGGGTTTCGGAAGAGAAAGAGACTCCAGGCTGGCTAATCCCACTCACAGCAGGCGCCTGGTGAAGCTCTCCTTTGTTGAAAGAGAGCTGCTCTCCCTATCCGCGGCAAAGTCACAGCACTTAAACAGAAAAGGAACCCTCAACTCTGTGTCCAAGAATAAGCTTTGGAGTCTTTATTTCTGCTATAGTTCTCAGGGTTCCTAAATACCCTTACTTACTATCTTCCTTATCTGTCATTCTTTCCAGCCCAAAAGAGTCTCTCTTTACTATTTAATATGTGGAGGTTTTCACACAAACCAAGCCAAAACCAGATGTAGGAGAATTGTCATGGTTTAAATCTAAAATGTCCCCCCAAAGTCTCGTGTGTTCGATCATGGGGGCAGGACATTTATCAGTGTATTCATCCATGGATGAGCTCATAGCTAAGGAGGTGGGCCTGGATAGAGAAGGGGTCAGTGGAGGGTGTATTCTTATCCCTGGTTCTCTCTCTCTCTCTCTCTCTCTCTCTCTCTCTCTTCCTCTCTCTCTCTCTCTCTCTCTCTCTCTCTCCTATCTGCCATGGGATGACCATCTTTCCTCTTCTGTGCCCACCATGATGCTGTTTCTGCTATGAGGCCAGCAGACCATGGACTGACCCACTGGTAACTGCACCAAATAAACCTCCCCTCCTTTAAGCTGTGCCTGTCAGCTATGTCGTCCCAATGATGGGAAAGTGACTGATACAGGTATCTCCATCACTACTTCCTCCCCTCCCCTACATTATAACCCTGTCCCAAATTCCAACCCAGGGTTTGTTTTCTGCACATCAAACTTCTGGAACTGAAGAGAGACTCAGTGGACCTTTACATGATCATATAATTTATCTGCTCCCAGCCCCACAACGGTTTTACTCCAGCATCAGAAACACCTCCCTTGCAGATTTCCAACAGTTCCGTCTGGTAGAAGGGGCCATGTAATTCAAGTGGCGTTTACCCATTCACTTAAAGTATACAATATATCAGCATTCATGCTATGTGCAGCACAAGAGTGAAACTCTCAAGCTTTCCTTATTCATACAACCTACCATTCTGCTTGGAACTGGCTGCTCATCAGAATCTCCTCGGACTTTAGCTTCCTGATGCTGGCCCCCCATCTCCTAAAGAAATTCTGACTGACCTGCCCACAGCTGCGGCCCAGGAACTGGAAGATTTTTAAAGCATCCCTGATGCAACTCTGCCAAAGCTCACTGCTCTAACTGAAGTCATCTGATGACATACTCATGACTGATCAGACCACCAAGTTCTCCCTCAAGGGAGGAATTCAGTAGAGAAAGTCTAAGGACATCAATTTGGAATCCTAACTCTAAACCTCCTTTGTGTCCTCCCTGGAGTTGTACATTGAGTGTTATTGAAATAGGCCTGCTGCCTTCATAGAACAAGAGACGCGGGGACCTGGAGCTCTTCTCCATGGCCTGTTACCCCCTGAATGGCGAGATGTGCCTTCCCTTACTCCCCTACTCTTCTTGCGAGGACCAGGTGCACTGCTAGAGCAGGAGGCTCCCAGGATGCCTTCAAGGCTGAGAACGGCCACATTTTACACCCGGAGGGCCTCTAAACCACAAGGCCACACTCAGCACCCAGTGGGAATTACCAGTCCCTGTCCCGTTCCAGTGAGGCCACAGAAACTAGACCCGTTCTTTTATTAATGAGTCAGTCTGATCTTCACAGGGCCAAGCCAACACTGTTTTCCTACTTCCCTTCTCTTCTTACACCTCCATTGACACCTGTGACTTCTGTGGCATCACTTCAGTTTTAATCTCCATGGTTACAGAAGCAAGTTCCCATGTGTGTCCCTTATCCCTACGAGGAACAAGTTCAGTTCCGAGCTCCATGGGCCTGGAAGGACTCTTCCCTGCCACACTCTGCAACACACAGTGTTTGGCACCAAGAGGGATCCATGGAAGAGCAGTGAGATGGAGGGAAATTTTCACTGGAAACACGTGCTCTGGGATACAGCTCTTTACTGACCACTAAATGGCCATCCTGGGGCATCACCTCCTTCAGACTTAAGGATGTTCATCTGCATATGAACAGGCACTATTTGTTCCCTATAAATCCCCAGCTAGATTCTAGAGCTATGTCCCTTCCACAGCCCCAAGGACACTGCTCTGACCTCCTCTACATGAAACACATTCGAAAGGCTAAACAGGTCTGGGCCTGACTCACAGAAGACTCCAAAACAGGCTTTGCAGCTTTGCCAGAGAATAGCAGAACTGACAGCTTTTCACCTTTGAAAGGTTATCAGAACACAAAGGTTCCTTTTGTCTTGGCTTTCACTATGCACCCCCTGGAAACCAGGCTGCCTCCTGCAGAGCAGCTCAGCAGGCACTGGGACACAGTGGGGGCATGGAGGGGTCACCAAGGCAGTGTGCTCCTCCCCCGCCACCTCCACCCCCCAGGGCAGCCTGGGACTCATGGGCAACGGCTCTGGAATTCTTGGCGTTGTACACTGTAATTTAGTGCTAAGCGTGTTGTTTATCTACGAAAGAAACAGAGAGAAGCTAAACATTAGATCTGGAACTTATTTTGGCAAATGAGTGAATATAAACAGCTTTTTTTTTCTTTAAAGTTCCTTTTAATGAAAAGCATTTGGGTTTGTTATACAAGAGAAAGAAGACATGGCTTGACTTCTCTAAACCACGCGGTTTATGGTGTATTTGGTTGTTACTGGCCTGGATGTGTTAACAGGGACTTCTAGGCTGGGCCTGCAGTGCCCAGTAGGAAGCTAAAAGTGGAATAAAGCTTGGCATCTCTGCCTTCATTTTATATCTGTCTCCTTATTACCTTAAAACTCTGGATAGGATCCCTGATCAGCTCCACATATAGACATGTTAACCAGTTAAGACATATCTGTCTAAACACTAGAATATAATGTTTATTAGCCAAAAATTTACCTAGTCTATCTTGCTCTGCTTTAAGGCTAAAGACACCAAGAGTAGATGAGGCATTTTCAAGACTATGCAATGGCATATTGCTCAGCTACAAAAAAGGGTAATCATGAGGCTTTTACAGGTAAATGGAGGCAACTTGAGACCATAGTCATAAATGAAATAAATCAAAATCACTTTTATAAATATCATATTGTCCCCCTAGTATAAAAAATATTAAAAAATAAAAATCTGAAAGAGTACTAAGATCCTAACTATACAATAGATATCATAATAATGAAAGGGAAAGAAAGTGTTCAAAAGGACAGAGCACCTAGGACAGGAGAAAGGAAAAGATTATATGTGTGTTGGTGAACACATATAAACGCATGTATGTGTATGAGTGCTAGATAGATAACTATACTACCAATCTCTGTTAGTTCATCAAAAAGAACAGTTTGTGCCAGGGGTTTAGTTCAGCGGTGTAAGTGCCTGCATGGCAAATGCGAGGTTGTGAGTTCAATCCCAGGTAAAAAAAAAAAAAAAAAAAAAACAGTTTGTGCTGTCACCGTTTGACTGATCACCTTTATGCCTGGATTTTGTAACCTAAACAACTTCTAAGACAACAATATGTGATATATTAACTAGTGTTAATTCCCTAATTTTTTTTGAAATTCTATATCATTTCTATTTTTTTTCTGTTTCACTTTTTTTTTTAAATAAAAAAAAAAATTTTAAAAAGATTTACAGGGAATGAAAATGCCAGTTTTCACAATTGTCTGGTTCCAGACCCCCTAGAACGATGCCTAGAAGTCTCCAATTATGGTCCTCAACCTGTATCATTTCAAATTCCTGAAAAAGCAGAGTCTCACGGGCTACCCGACAATGAGGTCATCCCTGACCCCAGGAAGGAGCAATCATCTCCTGGGACCTGGATTGTCCTCACAGCCATCAGGACTTCTCTGGACCTACATGGCCCAACCAGTCCTGAGAGAACCACAGACAAAAACGTGGCTTGATCCAGATTACCTTGGCTACCAGCTAAGCCAGACCCCCAGCTATGCAAATCCTAACCCTTGCTTTTGTTTTTTTATCTGCATAGAACCTCAACATTTTTGTCACCCTCTCAAAGACAAACCTCAAAACTCTGTATCTGTCCTCCCCGAATGGCCACGTTGATCAAAGCCCCTTTTGCTGCCCTTATCTCCTTGCCTGGCATTCGGGGATGGGTGCCGAGCCCAGTCTGTTGGAACCCTTTAAACCACAACGTTAGCCCTAAAACTTCTGTAACAGAAATTTGTGGATAAAGTCAATTATTACATTAGGATGGCCTTCTTATAATATAGCATCATTATAGCAATGCCTCAAGCCCAAAGTTAAATGAACACTATCAGTTTTTATGTTAAGTAGCCCTGGAATTTTTCCCATTGATTATTTCAATTCACAAAGTTATTATTTAAAAAAATTATCACATGCATGCAGTAAATAGAAAACGTGTATTTATAAGACACACTGAAGTACTATTAAGATAATTCTGTTACTATCATATTTCAGTGGAGTGAACAGAACCAGCACCCTAAACATATAAGTGAAATCTGCAGATGACTTACTCTTAAAAGTAGCTTATGTCAAAGAATCTACTTCATTAATTACACCTAAGATTCTACCACTGATTACAATATTTTAGACTTGGTAATGAAGAACAGGAAGAACTTCCAGACATGCACAAAATTTAATTCAGTTCATTATTCCACAAGCATATATTAAGGGTGGTGCATATCAAGCTCTGGGTAGGAAGACTTTAAAAATGGAGATCACCACAAACAAATGATAAGCAGAGGACATAAGATATATTAATTAGCCTGATTTGCTCACCACAAAATGCATACATGTACCAAAATATCATGCTGCATCCCCAAAATATGTGCAAATATTCATCAAATAAAATTTTAAGTGTAATTCTAAAAGATGGAAAAAATGTCAATCCTGTTCTCCAGGAACTCACAAGCTAGTGGAAAGGACATAGAAACAAGCATTGTTTCCCCACTGTGAGATGACAAGGACTCTGTCATACATGGCAGCAAAGTGCTAAGAGGGTATAGGGAAGGATGCCGTCACCTCCCCTGGAAAGTGTCATGAGAGGGTCCCTAGAGAAGACTACACCTGCCCTTGCTATTAAAGTGCTGTGGACCAACAAGCTTAGGGATTCAGCTGAAAATACCTGCCTGGGAAGGATGCATCAGAATCTCAGGGAGTGGCAAAGCAAAGATGGAATACTTAGGAAATGCAGAAACAATAGTCCTGCTCTTGTGGAAAGCACCTGGCTAGATGGGTCATCTAGACTGTTGGGGAAACATAAAAAGATCAGTGACTGAGCCAAGAGGAAGCATGGGTTGGTGTTGAGAATCACATCCTAGAGAAGCTTCCCTTTTCTTCAGACATTAATTGGCAATGCAAGAGGTTCCAGGTCCCTCTTCATGCATTTGCAAAATAAAAAGCTGCTGAGCTGTTCCATGCGCTGGAGAAACTTATTCTCCAAGGTGACTTCCAGGAGCACCTGACTGCCCATCACATTCATGATCTCATTTCCAGGCACATAGGAGAGGAGAAAACTTGCATCCTAGAATCTGCTTCAGTTCTCTCTAGTTACCCACAAAAGTTTACAGGTTTAAAGGATGGTAAACTCTCAAACTACCCTGAAGATGGTTTCTCCCCGAGGCGAGCGTCTTCCCAAAAGACACAGCATAAATTTCTTCACGTAGATACGCAACAGGCAGAAACACTGATGGATGCAAATCTTTTTTTAAATTTGAAATATCAACATGTAGCCTTATTTGCCATGCAAGAATTAGTCAGCAAACATGTTTTTCACAAACTCACCAGCATATAACTTTGAAAAAAATTTTAGGTCTTTTTCCTCTGGGGTGTGAAAGATGCTAATGCAAAACAAGTGTTCCAAGTTACAGAAAACAGCTCCTTACCGTTAAAACACGGGTGACACTCTGCTTCCAGAGCTGTCGCCTACCAATCCTGAACATCACAGCAATCTGTGCAGCTCATGTACTGGCCAGGGTCAGCTCTTCCAGAACAGTCTTCTAAGTCCCAGGTGACCTGTCCATCATCCACTAAGCTTTCAGGTGAAAAGTTTGCTGGAGGTCCAAAATGTCACTTCCACACTTCCTATTCACATGTATTATTCACCACACTCACAGAATAAATATTAGAAGTCCACTTATCCTATTCAAATTTCCCTTCCAGCATCTCTGTCCTTGGGCCTCTCTTTGGTTTCAAAGCCTGCTGTTGTTAAGGTAATGTTATTTATACACTATACAGTTTAACCCTGCCTCTTAATCATGTTTATCAACCAATAAATGTACTGTCACTGCTCAGTTGCACCACAACTTCTGATGTTTGTGTAATTCTATACTCTGCTCGACAATAAGTTTTGAGGCAAACAAATCATTTCTCTTAACAATGAGAAACGTCAAACTGTATTGGAATAGAAAGCAGAGAAGTCACAGCATTGACTGTATTTCCCAAGTCCAGAAATTCTGTCTTACTTTCTCTGAATAACTTTGCTTGCACAATTAACTGCCAGCATTGGGACTAATTGTAACTAATTGCCAGATGGGCTAATTGTGACCCAAAGGAGCCATTTTCTCCCCTGTAAAAAACAAGCTACCTACTTCATATGCAAATAGCAAAGGATACCCATAAATTACTTGTGCTCACACAATTGCACATATACATAAACCAAGGTAATTTACTCTACAAGGCTGAAACATCTTGATCATCCACACTGTGAAGATATAATGAGGAAACAGCACCAACTACTCAGACAGCTCTCCCACGCAGGGTTCCTCTCAGCATAATATGAAAAAGGAACTGCATTCAAGGGTGGGATTGTGGATCCAGGGTTTAGCCCTTAAAGTTCAAGTGCCTGCAACTAAAATCCTATGAGGACATCCAAGAATAAATCCCCGTCTATCCCAGTGGTAGCCTACTATACAACCTCAAGAGAGACAGACTTCCAAGGCAGTGTGCTAATTTGGTATCAGACCACAGGCCATCCAACTGGTCAGGAGCCAGTGCTGGGGAGTGGCCTCTGAGCACTATATTAATACACAGAAAACTCTTAGACCCGAATACTATTTGGTAAGCAAATAATGAGAGTTAGGACCTAGTGACAGTATTGGGACTGAAGAACTTTTTCCTTTCCTTATGGAGGTTCAAGATTTGAGTCTGAGAAATAAACTGGCAGAAGTCTGAAGAAGAAGGTGCACATGGTTATTACACTCCTGGTCTGCAGAAAGGTGAGTGTGCACTGAGATTGAGAAGGTTATAGTCCTTCTTCTTAGAGAAGAGGGGATGAAAGCTGTAGAAATGTTAGAGGAAGAGCAAATGATTAAATGGGGCCCATGAAGAGACGATGTCTTGGGACCAGTGGATCTGGGCCCTGGATGAGGTGTCAGCCTGTTCTTCCTGCTCCTGGCACAAGTATCCCCCAATTCTAAAGTTATCTGGGGAAGGCATCTACAGGTGACTATTTTCTGGAGCATTCAGCCTCTGAGGTAGCTGAGGGGACCTCAGAGAAAGCCTCCCTGCCCTAGCTGCTCCCCAGTTGCCCTCAATTTGAAGCTCAAAGCTGCCTCTTTTGGGAAATCATCTTCTCAGACCCAACATTAAGATATTTTTGTTTCTGGTGCTAGGATGGGACCGAAGGCATCATGCATACTAAGCGTATGCTCCACTACTGAGCTTACACGTCGGTCCCAAGGTATTTTTTAAATCCCCCTCTGCTGATAACCTCTGATAAGCTACTATTTTCCATCCTTGCTATGAGTGATGACAACGAGGGTCTAGTCCTGGAGGCCTCTCCTCTAGATGGTACTAAATGGGCATCAGAGAATGGTAGGACGATCCAATCTGAGGCTCTGGGAATGAACCGTTCAGCAGTTTAGTCCCAGGAACATCCTGTCAACACGAGATCTCAAGACAGATGCTATCACTCATTACATCCATGCTCAGCTTTCATTAGTTGCATTTAAACCCTTTCCTGCCATGGTACGTCAGGTACCACCTTCATTCCAGCAGCAGCCCCGCACACAACGCCTCCCTTGAGGAGAGTAACTTTCCGGGAAGATTTCCACACACGGCTCATGGCATTCATTCTGTGTTTGGCAGGCAGACCTAACACCCTCTTGAGGCTTCACTGCAAACGACAAAGTCTTCCAGCCTCCGTAGCCAAGTTCCAGCCCTTTTGGGGAAGGCAGGAGCAGCAGGTAGCTTTAGACCGACTCAGATTCTGCCTGCCGTTGTCAAGGATTGCTCAGTAGGAAAGTCAGGGGATTTCTGTACAAGTGGCTTCCACCAGGCAGCCTCTTCATCTGGCAGGCTCACCTCCAGGAGCTCTGAAGCTGGAAACTGAGCCGGCATTACGGATCCAGACTCTGCAGCCTTCCAGGCTGAACATACTCACCCTACACAGATCCAAATACAAAATACAGGCTAAGCATAATGAGACAACAAGAGTGGACCGTGACCCTAGGCAGGGAAGAGACTTCATCCATAAGTCTCGGTACCTTCATCCATAAGTCTCAGTACCTTCAGGAACATCTGAAGCTCCTTCGTTCCTTTATTCAACAAATGTCTGCAGGTGTCTTTTATGGGGCCAGACACCATGCTGGGTTCTAGGAAGAGAACAGCTAATAAAAACAGACAATTATTCAAACAGTAAAAATATTAGTTGTCAGACGTGCAATTAATTTAGGTCATGCTCAGCAAGAAAAAATAAAATGCTGCCAATTCACATCAATTTTAAGATGCATTCTGATATTACAGATGTGAAAGTATGAAAACGTAAGTCTCAGGACCAGTGGAAAATGGTCATTTATGCCTTTTCTGGGTATAGATAGCAAATAACACAAATAATACCATTATTAAAAGTATACAATGAAATCTGTAGAAAATGTCATTCAAAAAGAAAGTAAGGTATAAGCTTTACTTGGACCCGTGCTCTGAATTACTAACATTTTATGCCTAAGTTCCAAAGTGACCTCATCTCTTAAACTCTTAGAGAGTCACCTACTTTGGAGCTTGAGGCCTTGTATGTGCACCCTAACCCATGGTGCATATGGAAAGTGCAACTTTGGACTCAGACAGAACTGGGTTAAATTCCAGCTCTGTCCTGTTCCAGTGATACAACATCAAAACTTTTGTTTCCTAAGTTGATTTCAGTAAACAGTGTTTAAAACTCCTGGATCCTTTTAGGCACTTAATAAATAAAAGACATAACCACATTTTTTACTTGCATCTATACCTAGTGGTAATATCAATACAAGGGACAGATTCCCAAGAAGTAACCTTAACTTAACCCACAACCTCTAGTCTAAAGACTGTTTGGAAGTTTTGCTTTTGATTTCTGACTATGTGCCAAGAAAAGAGTTTCACTGATGCCTATCGACACATTTTTTTCAAGGATTTCCATCTCCGAGAATGGTTTGGTGATGCCCAATACAATCAAAACCATTCATCAGTTTAATGGCCTTGTAGACAATGATAGAAGAGACAGTGTGTAGAAATGGCAAGTGAATTCAGTGGGATGAGAAAGGACCATATTTTATCCATTTTGAGTTGCATTGCTTTTCACTTTTCCCCATATTGAAACGGACTGCATCTTAGTCATTATCCTGTGATAATTGCAGCTACTCAGGCAACAATCATGACACAGGTGCCATCGTCAGCCCTTGTGCAGACCCAGTTGTCACTCTATGAACATGACGGGGCCACTGTGTCCCTGGATATGATGTCAAACACCAGCAGCACAACTGCATAATGATGTCAGGGGATTAAAAAAAAAATTCCCAAAAGGTCAGACCCTAAATGCAAAGAGGTTTTAGAAATTTCTTAACAAATTCACTGCACTAATCTTTGTATGGATACACAGAGGTAGCATGATATTTTTGAAAAATTCTATGGGTATATCTAAAAGAAGCATTTCAATTAAAGTAAAATAAGATTCTAAGAACTCAATGTAACCTTATTTAATTGTCGTCTGTGTTTCTTGGTGTCCAGTGAAACAGTAGTGTGTCTTTCATACCTTGGTGGCTTAGGTCAAATGGAATATCCTTTTAGGAAAGTAGGGCATAGCAACATGTAAGGAAAATGTCAGGCCCAAAGTGGGGAGACTGGAATTCAGGAAAACCCGTTTTATACTGCAGTTGTGAGGGGAAATGATTGATTATTTTTTAAAAGATATCTTGAAGGTGAGTGTCAACCTAAAGTAGTGGCTCTTGCAGGCATTAGGGAGTCATTGAAGAATAAACTGATGAAACAGTTGTCAGTGAAGATTACACTGATAGCTGTATGCAGAAGGATTGGGGTAGAAAGTTTGAAGTCATTATCATGAGCATAAAGAAATAAATAATTCAACAGAGGTACAGATATGAAAGCAGTGACTTCCCAACCCACCCAAAAATGAACAAGCAAACAGACTATATCAAGAGGCAGGTCCCCTCTTCCCCAAGGAAAGTTTAGTTACCCCTATAGAAATGCCTGTTAAAGAAAAAATGAAAAGGAATAGATACAACAAAATTACTGGAAAGTATACAAAAACTGATGGAATATAACAACTACTATTAGGGAAAAGGAGGCAACAATTGTCAAAGATAATTCTATTATTCTATCTTGGGCAAACTAATGAAGCATAATAATTCAGAACAAAACAAGAAATCAAGAAAAAGTATATTTTTGAGAGTAGTTTATTAAAGAAATGCTAATGAATAAATAAACAAAGCTCTGAGCCTTTATTTTTCCTTTTGGTCTTTTCATACAAAAATATGAAGGACACTAATTATATGCAAGACCCAAAACACTCAGTATCTTTTTCTCTATTCTACCATAATTTTTTAAAATGCACAATAAAAAGAAATCAAAGGACCCAGTCATATACTGACACCATACTTATTTGAGCTACACTCCCCCCCAAAAAAAAAGATCCTAGAAGTTTCAAATGAAAGAATATGGTTTGTTGAGTTTACCAGCATTTTCACAAAATGGAATTGTGAAGCAAAAGCTAAAAACTATGCACAGATATCTAGAAGCTTCATCCAATAAAATTCAAACAAGAAGAGGGGAAGGAAGGAAAAATCTCAGAGGAGGATACAGAAAGGAGACGCATTTAGAATAAAACAAACTGTACACAGAGCATCCAAGCTCTGCAGACATGGATCTCAAGGAAGAGAGATGCTGGTGTAAACACACCTTCCCGGTGTTATTTTATGTAGCACCTGGCATGGAGAAGGTGTGAAAATAAAAAACGTCTGGCACTGACTGAGACAGGGGTATACGAAAGAGTAGACGGTCTCAGGAACATCCTTTCTCCTTTTTCCTTTCTCCCTAGTGATGCTTCTCTAGTCCTCTGCAGAAATAATGGGGTGCTGGCTTGGGAATCCGTATTTCTGAGCTGACTTTTGCAATACTACTTGGCTGTATGGACTTTGATGAGCTATTCACCTCACTGGCTCCATTTCCCCACCAATAACATGAAGTATGTAGTGCAGTGATCTTGCAGGAAACTTCCAGCTCAAAAAAAAAAACACAGTCTTCAGCCCAAACAAATGATCTCAGACTCTGTGGTGGGGGCACCACATGACAGGTAAACTGGAAGGGACAAGTGGGAGAGGCAGGTTGCTGCTATCACTTGCTGTTTGCTGCTTCACTGCACATTGCCCTCTGCCTGCTCTGCTTTGCCATTTTGGACTATTTTTCCTGTCATGCCCCTGTGCCATGCCACCCTGCCTTGGAGCCAGCCAACTATGGATTATGGATTGAAACCTCTACAAACTGTAAGCCACAATAAACCTTCCCTCCTTTCACTCTGCATGTCGGGTATTTTGTCTCAGCAAGAAAAGTAACTAAGACACTGCCTGTGTAAAGTAATTTCAGTGTTATGTTGACGTGACTGTGGCAGGCACCATCCTAAAACACGGAGTAAAGAACATAGAACATTATAGCACTGCAATCTTCTGAAATGAGTTTGGTCACTCTAACATTGCAGTCCTCTTGTGTTTGTGACAACACTGATTTCTCCTTAGAAATAATTTTGCATTCCAGGTGCCCACATCTTAAGCAAATGATGCTCCCTGGACTATGACACCTATTCTTTGTATACAAAATTGTGATGCTGTATCAAATTCTCCTTGCAAATCTAACCATACAAAATTTAGGAACTCTAAATGAAAATAGAAGTCAAATTTAGGTGCAAATCATTGAGTTTACTATAGTAGTCATTCTGACCTTCTGCTTTTAGGTGCTGGTTGGTTGGTTGGTTAGTTGGCTGGTTAGCTGGTTGATTATTTGTCTGGTTGGTTGGTTGGTTGGTTGTAATGGACATTGAACTCAGACTTTTTGCACTGAGCTACATCCCCCTGTTTTGTTTTGTTTTGTTTTGTTTTTGTAAAGTCTTACTAAATTTCCCAGATTGGGCTAAAATTTTTAATTCTCCTGTCTCGGCTTCCCAGAATACTAAAATTATAAACATGTGCCAACACATCTAGTTCTGCTTTTAGTTTTGCTGCTTAGATGGTTATTCAGATCAATTACTACCTAACTCAAAAATCTCAAATCCAGAATTTTCTAAAATCCTTAACTTTTTGAGAGACAACAACCTGGAAAACGATGGCATGAGGCAACAAGTCACACAGGACACAGGCGCATTAAAGTATTGCATAAACCTATAGGCTTTGCCTATAAGGCGCATGCTAATCATAAATGAATTTCATATTTAGATTTGGGTCCTATTGGTATCTCCAAGAGATCTGATCATGTATATGCAAATATGCAAAACTTTTTAAAAATCTAAAACATTTCTGGTCCCAATCATTCTAGATAAGAGGTACTAAACCTATAAATTTTGTTGTTGTTGTCATTGTCATTGTTTTTGTTGTTGTTTGTTTGTAGTTTTTATCATACTGGGGACTGAACCGAGTGTCTACACTGAGCTACATCCCCAGCCTTTTTTATTTTTTTATTTTGAGAAAAGGTCTTGCTGAATTGCTGAATTGCTCAGGTTGGACTCAGATTTGTAATTCTCCTGCTTCAGCTTCCCAGAGTAATGGGGTTACAGAACCACACTACCACATAATGTAATTCTTCATATGTAATTCTTCATAGTAAAGCCTTCCAGATCATACTGCATAGCTTGGTTATTCCAACTGTTCCTTGTTAAGCATTACATCATACATAACTGAAACAAACACTTTTTAAACTAGAACTTGTTTGTAATTACAACCTAAAGGACATTTGACCTCTTGGGATTAGCCTCATGCCATAATTACTCATATCTTCAGAAAGTCAAAATTCAAAAAATATATGAATGATATTAATTAGAGAGATAGGAAGAGGACTTGACTAATGAGATTAACTGCTGCTTTGCAAAAGCAATGAGAGCCAATCATCTCTGCCTTTGTGTTACTTTTTCATTGGTGTTGTTCCACATGGCCATTCTGAGGTTCTGAAGTACAATTATTTCCCCCAATAAAAAGTAAAACTCCAAGCCACATTCCTTCTTTGGGTTCTAACTTAGTTCCTCAGGTATTTACTTAGGAGGAAATATATTTCATTACATAAGTAACGTCGCCTGTATGACTCAGCCTTCTATCACTGTCATGAAATAACTGGGACAATCAAATTGTAAAGTGAAAAGGTTTATTTGGGCTCACAGGTTTGGAGCTTTCGGTCCAAGGCGAGGTGGACCCACTGCTGTGGGGCTCTGGCATGTGTGCTGAATGGCAAATGGCAGGAGCATGGTGGGAAGCACACTTCTCACCTCCCAGCCAGGAAGCAAAGAGATGAGGAATGACCAGTATCCCACAGTCCCCTTCAAGGACACACCCTCCATGATCTATGGCCTCCCATGAGGCCCTACCTCCTGCAGGTTCCACTGTAGGGACAAAACCTTTGGGTACCTTATCCAAACCACGGCTCTGCCATACCAGGACTTGGTGGCTGGCATTGGTGACATCAAGCAGCCATGGATAATACCAAGGAACTGCTCAGGTGGTGTAGCTACCCACCCACTGACACACAGCAGAACCCAGGGGGAAGCTGCGGAAAGGCTGGACTTTCACTGGGGACCATTTTGGAGGCTGTCTTTGTTGTTATCACAGTCTCTTTTGTTAAGCAGAGAAAGAAAAAAGTAAGAATTGGGTTCACCGAGGAGGTCTTATTTACCCTTGCATTTAGGTCCTTTTGCTTTTCTCTTATCCCAAGATATCGGAAAACATTAACCTCAAAATCTTGGTCCTTTCCTACAGAAAAACGAATCCAATGTCATTTGGTGACAAAGAAAATCCTAATCTTGGTAATGGTTCATTGATTCACCCTACCAACATCTTTTAAAAGCAACAAAGAATTATCTCCTGCCTCTAACATCACGAGTGCACTAACAAAGGAATTTCCCAACTTGTGACAACTTGGTTTTGCAAGTCCTTTTGTAGTATGATTTTTATCATAACCAAAAACCCCTGAAAAGAAGCAAGACAGTTTTATAAATGTTCGTGTTTAACACTCAGACTTCTTAGCAAAAAATCTGGTGCTAAAATGAGATGCACTGATTTGAGAGGCAGAAAAAATTTTGATTACAAGAATGGGATGACATATTGGCAAATCAATTTATCTAAAACCAAGCAGTCATTTCTGCAAAGAATGTTTTGATTCTCTTTGAAACGCTTAGGAACAGGCTTAGGGAGCTATCAGAGGAAGATAATTTCAGCCAGAAAAAGAAAGACTTAATAATCTCAGAAACAGAACAGTTGGTGGCAAATCAGAGATCAGGAGGTAAGACTAGGGGTCCACGCCTTCTACAAACCCAGCCTCCACCAATACCACCGCAAACTCAGAGAACAAGAGTCCATCTGTCTTAATCATATCTGTGTATCCGGGTCATCACACTCCTTATTAAACTAATCAAGAAGAGCCTCACTTATAACTTTATCCAGGAACTAACTAGATCTTTAAGCCCTAAACTACCTGCAGTAACCAATTATGTAAGTTACCCCATTAACCAACAAAACAAAATCTCTATTTCCAAAGAAGACAAAAATAATCTAATTATGGCTTAGTGCTTTCTGTATTTTTCCTTTCTTAAGCACCATAATAAAGGCCATTACTTCTTATATACATGAGACAAATCTGAGACGTTGCTGTTTCTTTCAAAACAAAAATCCTGAAAGGTAACCTGAGACTGAGTGTAAATTTCATTTACCATATACATAAAGAATAAATTTGTTTTATTGCTAACAAAATTCTGCAGACCAAATGTTCCTTCAGAGTTTCTTTGAGGATGAATTTTAACGCTTCCTTCTTACCAAACCAGCATCATAATTTCCTGACACAACAGAGGTGAAAAGGTGCCCATTAAAATGAATATATACACACATTTCCTATCATAAATGCATTTATCAGTTGCTTTACAATGCATTACCTAGTTCCTGCTTCCTAAGCAACTGTCAGTGCCTTCTCTACCACTAATTCTCCCACCAAAAGTAGTTAACTGAGCCTTATATTCAAACTTGAGCCCCAGACAGATTGAAATGCCCAAATGAAATGGCACAACTATCCTTCCACTCTCCTTCACTGAAGTAAACTCTAAATTGGGAATTTACTTAAATGTACCTCAGAATGAAGAAGGCCAGGATAAGGCAAGGAATTTGAAAATATAGCACTTAATTGATGAGTCAGCATTTGATGTGAAATTAATCTGAACAATTACTTTCTTTGGGTTGTTTTAACCTTCAAACATCATAGAACCAAAAACATGGGATTGCTTCTGGTTAATAGGAACAAAAACAGCAAAGAAAGATTTTGGTGGCATAATTCCTTTTCTACATGGTAATGAATTAATTCCATATTTTAAGTCTGAGTTTAAAAAAATGTTACATGTTTTAATAAAATTATGTAGTATAGTCCACTATTGTCACAGGCAGCTGAGTTACTTAGAAATATTATAAGTAGTCAGACAGGGCTGGGCCCTCAAAGGAGCCAGAGCAGAAGTTTGGGTACCTTGCAGCCTTGAAAGAGACAATCACTTCCTGCCATGGGCCAGATCTCAAGACAAAAGGCAAAGCAAATACAACCACAGGCTAAGGATCCACAGTCCAGATAGTTCTCTATCTCCCTGAGGAAGCCAGGAGTCAGCATCCCACCCCTACAGGGAGGGCCTCTGCTGTTAAGCATGGCCGCTTGACTATATGACTCGCTCCCCCATTTGCCCCTAATTTAATCAACTTTACCTAAGCAATTAATCTTATTGGTTGACCATAGTTCTGTCCCACCTCATGTCCACCTTGCAAGTTCCCATGTTTTCCCCACCTTGAAGCTGCCTTACTTTGTGGTTTGACTCTATAAAAGTCCCTAGAAAAGTCAGAGAGTTTGGGAACCCACCTGGGACCCCAAGTCTGTCTCAGACGGAAGCTTTCTTTCTCTCAATAGATATATTCTGCTCATAACCTCTGTTGTTCCTAAAATTCATTCTTCAACTTTAGAGACACCAACTCATACCAGACATCTAGTAGGTCGGGAGTTTTGTTCCCCTATACCGGCACCAACATACGTTTATTTACCTTCTTTGATATTTTCAGCATATTATTTAGGGATAGAACAGATGCTTTCCTCGAAGAGGTTACAATCTAGCAAAGGAGCTAAAACTAAGTAAGTGAACAATGAATAAACAATTAAGTACTGATTTGTGGGACCCTGAAGGGAATCCAAAACGCTGAGTCAAACTCAAGAGCCATGAAACCCGAGAGTACACCCTTCCAGTGCAGTAAGGTGGGGAAGTTAAGAATGTTTCATAAAATTCAGCCTTGAAACCAGTCTTAAGTCACTAACTGCAGTAGTAGGAAGCACAGTGTACCTAAAAATTACAGAGAAAAGTCACAGAGCAAAATAAAGTCTGCAAGAATTTCCTTTCATTATAAAAGAAAAGGAGGAAAAACGTTCCTGAGGTTTATGCTCTGAACATGAGCCACAGGGGCTCAGGAGAGAGAGCTTCTCTTTGTCTTCCCACTTTCTTCCTCCCCCTTCCCCAAAACAAAAGGTGGATCTGTAAATCAGTTCCAACAGAAGCTTCTGGAAAGAAGGCCCCCATTAAGCCACCCCAGCATCCGTCTCACTGCCACTTCTGAGGCCCATTCCACCTCCCACATCTGGCTCTTCTGTTCTCCCTTCACCTCTCTCGTTTCCTCATCTGCTTTCTCTCTCTCCTTTCTGACCCTGAGGCTTTTCAGTGGTATCTCACACACCCTCTTTCACATCCTCATCACTTTCTGACTTTCCAAGCACCATTTTGGAACAAATTAGGGTCACACATTCAACAGGAAGGTTACAGAAGACCAAGAAAACAATCCTCTGTGGTTAGGTTTCTGCCAAATAATGGAAGGAAGAAAATAGAATGTTCCCAGCTCATTGCATAATAACAAAGCTTAGAAAAACAAAATCTGAAGGGGTTAATTCATCACTGAGTGATGTAAAGCAACAGGAGAAAATCTATTACTTTTCTAATCCAGAAAATACACAAACCTGGAAATAGCTGTCTCCTAGGAGAACATGCTAGGCAATTACAACTAACAGAACTGTAGTTGAAGGCAATTTTTCTCCAATCTGCTATCCCCACTTGAGAATTACATTCTCTACTCTTTTTTTAAAGAAAATTAATGAAATGGAAATTTTTAAATCACAAAAGCTTACCCTATACAAAGTGTTCGAAATGGCAAGCTGTCCATTAAAAGTTTATTTTTTCCTAATTGGTTCTATTCAATTCTTCTAGAGATTAAACCTTACTAAAATCAGTTCAAAATTCTTATTTTCATATTAAAATTTTCTTCCATGTACATGGGAAGGCCTGACCTAAAAAAAGAAGTGTTCTTTGTGTAATGACGAAGAAAGAAAAGAATTTGAGGACTCCCCTCCTCTTCTCTACAAACATCACCCAGCCCCAGCAGGACTGTTCATCGCCGCCAGGGGGTGACACAGGCCAAACCCAGGCGCGCTTTCCCGCTCTGTCTGAACTCCCTCTTCCTCCTGCTCTGGTCACTGTCTCACTCACAAGTCAAGAATCACTTCCAGGGCACTTCCTCTGTGGATTTCTTCCTAAATCACTAAATCACAGGACTCCAGTCTCTGAAATTTTATTCTCTATTCTTCGCTGCTAAAGATTTCTTAAAATTACATTTTAAAATACAATGCATTCTTGGATTTTTTAAAATAAGGGTTATGAATATTGTGATTTCCACAGCATATGATACATAGTACGCACTCATTAAATATATATTGAATGACAATCTTTAAATCCCCCTAAAGCATATAATAAACCACACTGGTTCTTCCTCTCTTTAAAATAATACCTCTATTTTTCTAACCTTTTGCAAATGTCCTCTTTCATATCACCGTTTTTCTCATTCCTCTTAATTTTCCTTTTTAAATCTGTCACTATAGACAGCATCAGCAGTGATGGGGACATCACTGATAATCACTGATAAGTGTAAAAGCAGTGATGGGGACATCACTGATAATCACTGATAAGTGTAAAAGGGACATTCCAGCCTCACCCTGGAAGTCTCACTTCTCTTGTTCATGGCCCTTGTCAACAGTGTCGACTTCCTCCTTCTGCATGTCTACTTCCTCTGGTAGCCTAGAAGAGGCTGATACCATGATCAACTCCCACATTTTTTGCACTGAAATATGCAAGCAAGTGCTGCTTTTATTACCATCTTACTGAGTGATTATCAAATAGGCTAGAATTGCAAACTAGAATTTTGTGACCTGAATTATTCATAAGAGAGAATTTCAACAAACTGAATATCAACTTACCAATGCTTGGAGCCAACGGCTAAGGTTCACAAATACTTTCCTGACCGGGAATTGTTGTTGCAATAGCATGCGTGGTGCAGGAATGTCAAATTGTTAGCGCGCTATTATTAATACCAGATCTAGAGCCAGATGAAAAGAGCATTGTACCTGCCATCAACAGGCGGGCCTGGATTTACCAGGCTTTTTTCTTTTCTTTTTGAAGAAATCCTCAGAATTCCAGTTACGAGATTTAGATCATTTCAATCTCATGCCCCGTAAAATCTTATGTGCAGAGGTTAATAAAATGAGATTAATCCAGAGATACTACATGTTGGGTTCTTTTCTTCCTTTGATACTTCAAAGGAAGCCTCTGCACTGGTGAAAGGATTCTAGAAACAGCTGGTCACTCGTGGGAGTTCGCTGCCACCTTGTGGCCAAAAAATAAACTTACCCAGAACTGAGAGAGAGGGAGAGAGAGAGAGAGAGAGAGAGAGAGAGAGAGAGAGAGAGAGAGAGAGAGAGAGAGAGAGAGAGACCCAAAAGACAGATGTGTGTCTGTCTCCTGAGTGCTCCAAAGCCGTGGATGATGTACACTGCTGTCTTACATCCAGAGAAGACAGACGGTAGGGGAAGGTGTCCAGTCTATTGGAGGAGACACCAAAGACGCCTCCCTCACAAATCTAGCTGTAAGGGACTTGTTCTGTGTCCCAGTGGTTTCCCTCTCAAAAATCCTCCGCAGAGACTTTGCTTCCTATAGCATAGGAACCAAGCCAAATAATAAAATAACGATAAATACTAAGATACCTCTGCCTGTGTAAAAGATGGTAGACTGAATAGACAAGAATCCGGTATTAATCTCTAATGAGCAAAAACGGGCAAATCTGTCTGCAGGGCAATCACAATATTGATGTAGTTCACCATTATGATTCACTCTGAGATGATTTTGATTTATTTCTCATAAGTAACAGGTAACAGTCTCTTTTTTGTGCTCTTAAATTTTTAAAAAGTTCCAATGCTAATGTGTTTAAACACAGGTCTTTCTATTTTTTATAAAAGTAGTACAAATTTACTGTGGAAAACACTAGAAAAATAAATGTCATTATAATGTGAACATTATTAACATATACTCCTTCAGTCTGTGAGAAATATCCTGGCTCCCACTTTCTTTTAAAATTTAAATAAAAATAAGACTAAAAGTGGCATACATGCTTAGTACGGGCAAGACCCTGGGTTCAACACCTAGCACCAAAATAAATAAAGAACAGAAAATATTTCTGAACACATAAATGTATACACATATATGCTTTTATGTTCAGCAAAAACAATTACCATAAGAACTTGCTCTTGTTACTTAGTACTCTACAAAATATGGTTTAATGGCTATACATATTGTCGATTAGATAGGCCTTACTTTACTTAGCCAATTCTTTTAACTTCTCTTTTTTTTTATAACTGGTTCCAATCTTTCAGTGCTGAAAATTACACTGTAATGAATATCCTTGTATACAAACCTTTGTATAGATCTCTGTTTATTTATTTCAATACATTACTGGAAAAATTTATCCCTTAAAAGTTATACCTGTTGACTCCCATGAGAAATATCATGTTATTTTATTTCATCTTTGACATAGAAATAAAAGTCACTGCTATCTCCCTGCAAATTTAATTTGCAAGTCTGTGACAACAGTGAAGTTGATCATTTTTTAAAAATATTTATGTGGGGGCTTGGGAAGGGAAAGAATTATTTGCTCACTAGTTTTGCTCTTTACTTTTGCAAATGGTCTGTTCTTGATTCTTCCAGATTTTTTTTCTGGTAAGTTTCTTTCTATGGATGTCATGTTTAGGATTAGATTAGAAATGAAGCACACAATTAGAGAATGAGTAACTGCTCAGCATTATGATCAGACAAAGCAGAACTAAAGGCAAAAGCCTTAGCTGTTGGGGCTCTGGAAGCAGCAAGCCCGAAGCTGGGCTCCAGCGGCTGACCGCTGTGACCTAAGGACCCTGGGAAGACCTCTTCACCTGGTCTGCCCACTTTCCTCCTGGGTTCCATCCTTCCCTGCGGCGAGCCACACAATCCAGAATCCCTCTTCTCCAAGACAGATCATAAAAACTAGAACCCTCTCCCCTCACAGCCAGCCATAAAAACAAGAATTATTACTCTGACCTTTCCCTGTCTTCCTATGTAGGAGATGAACATTTAAAAAAAGATTTCTCTGACCTACCACTGTCCGCTAGCTCATTCCAGAAGCTCCTGCTCCGTATCTGGGGGAAGGATGCCTCACGGAGAGGCCTTGCGGGGCTCCCTCCTCCTGGCCTGCTGCAGGAACTCTGCCCCGTGACACCTCCACCCCGTGGTGCGTTCTTTGTCTCATCTGAGCATAAACACGGCCCGGGTCTATCTACGGGCTCCGACGTCATACGATACTTTATCATTAAATAATTTGCTGGGCTTCTCTTGTTAACCGATCTTTTGTCATAGAAGCATTGCTGGTGACCTTATGAGGGAGGAGGAAAGTCACACTGTCCCTGCCCCCACGCAGCCTGGAACCAAGACAGCCGCTTCAGTTTTATAAAAGGTAATTTAGCTGCGAGAATACGCTTGCTATGCGCTGAAAAACACCCTTAAAGCAAAATAAGCAAAACCCGGTAGAAATACAGCGACACTAACAGAACTAGGGGAAAAGAGTTCTCACAGAATATGTTGATGCAAATCTATTACACTTTACTGATCCTCAAAATGTTATTTCTATATAGTGCTGTGACAGCAAAATCAAACATTTATTAGGGCACTGAAAACCTTCCTGCGTTTTAAAGAACAAAAGTCACACCAAGTTACTTCTCCTAGGGTAAGCTGGAAATTACTCATGAAGGACTCTGTCTCCCAGCTGTTTTTACATTGAAAAAGACCTTTTGCATCACTATGGGGTCCTTGCAGAACTAGGAAGTGCGGTATGGATTACCTGAATACAAAAACAAATAAGGCTCATGGGGATGCAGGTGGGAAAGGTAGAGGTGATTCACATCCAGGCTCAGGAAGGCCCAGTGGCAAGGGTCAGGCCCAGTGGGCAACACCAACCCTGGGTCAGGGTCAGGGTCAGGCTCTGTCTCTCAATGTCAGGACAGCAGACCTCTCCCAGGACACCCCAGCCTGGAGGACAAGATGTTTGGGCCCAGGGTGGGAGCCAGGGCCCTGGAAGGGCTGACACCAGAGGGCTTCGCCTCCTGCTGTCTCCTCCAGTTCCTGGTTCCTTTCTGGCCTGGCTCCTAATTTCAATGGACTCCCGCCCCATTCTGAGTGTGGGCCTTCTGTGAAGATTCTTAGTTCCCAGTCTAGGGAAGGAAAGAGTCCCAGAATCTACACTCATCATCTTATAACTGAAATGTGGAGACAGAGTAGAAAAGGTATTGCTTTCTACAATGTGCAGCTTCCATTTTTCTCTTTCAAAAGTCCACAAATCCTCGCTTCCTCATTGGGCAGCCTGCAGTGGCTCACTCAGTGCCAGCAGACTTTATGGAAAGTGTTGGGTTCTAGGCTCGGCTGCCTCCAGAGCAGTAAATGGTAGAAGGCTGGGGGACCCAGCTGGACCCCTTCATAAGCAATGAATGTGAGGTGGTGCAGGGATAAGGGAACCCTAACATCAGCGGGTTGCAGCCTCACAGTCTTGCTGAGGAGTGGGTTAAGTCAGCACCCCTTTTCCAGAATTCCTACCCTCTGGGTTGGCAAACTATGGCTCATAAGCAAAATCTGCCCCGTCACTATTTTGCGGAAAGAATTTCCTTGGGACACAGACACACTGCATTCGGGTAGCTCCTATGGCTGCTTTCCTGCTGCAGCAGCTGAGTTGAACCAGTTTCCACCAAGAACAGCCAGATATGGAGTGTTCCTTATACAGGGCTTCACTGAAAAGCTCTGCTGACCTGTGGCCTGGGCCTGGGTCCTGGCACCTCGGTTGTACCTCTCTCCTTGTCTTGGTGCAGGGGACCCCTGTGAGGTCCTGGTTAAGACAAGGTCCAGGTACATCCTGCACTCACTGCTCCCTGGCAGCCTCCCCCTGCACCCTTCCTCTCTTCCTCTTCTCTGCTGTGACCACACACATGCTCACACACACTCACACTCACCTCTTTATCTCCAGCACTCCCTGCTCCGCACCCCAGTGCTCACATTCACCCTCTCCCAGAGGCCTCCCTCTCTATCACAACTGGGCTGGGCTTAATTCCACGGGTAATGCAGAAGTGCAAGACAGTGTCACCCCCTTCCTGACCTCCCAGACCTTCTGCTGCATCCCACACCTGAGACCCGGCCCTTCCCTCCCTCCCTCCCTCCGTGGATGTGGACAGAAGCAGTGGGAATGCGGGCCTCTCCCTGAGCCCAGAAGGCAGCGGAGTAGAGGTGCCCCCTTGCTTTCCAGCCCTTGCTCCCTCAACCACAGCCTTTTAGTTTATACTTAAGAATATAAATGTCAACTTTTAAAGATAAATGTGGGCAGTCCCGTGCTCACTGTCCAGACAAGGAAACTGAGAGACAGACAGGAAGGCAAAGGGACTTTCCCAAAGATCTTGGATAAAAACACCATCTTTACTGCTCAGAATCACAAGACCCTCTGTGAGATGCAGCTTCCACTGTTATGAACCCCTGAATCCAACTCCTTCACACCTGACTCACAGCACAGGATACACAGGGACCCTGGAGGGTCAGGCTCGGAAAAAGGAAGCAAGAGAGGCTGGAAGCAGAGAGGTCAGCCCGCCTCAGTCCCCAGCTGCTCCCAGTCCTACTCTGCTGCTGCTGTTAAGTGTTTCTGATCTTGTATCACCTTATCCAGATCTTGATCATGCCCTTGCTGAGATGGGGGCCCACTGGCTAGGCAGAAGTTGGGGGAAATGAGATGTGAAGAAGATGCTAAAATTCATTCCAACTGCACATTAGGAATTGATATAGGGAAATGAAGCTCCCAACCTACTAGATGTCCAGTATAAGTTTGTGTTCTCTAATATCAAAAAATGAATTTTAGGAATGACAAAGGTTAAGAGCAGAATATATTTATTGAGAAAAAGAAAGCTTCCATCTGGGAGAGAAACAGAAGGGGTCCCGAGTGGGATGCCAAAGACTCTTTTTTCTAGGGACTTTTTATAGAGTAAAACCATGAGGTGGTTTTTATAGAGTAAAACCATGAGATGGGTCTAAGGTGGGGAAAACCTGGGAACTCACAAGGTGGACATAAGGTGGCACAGAACTGTGGTCAACCAATAGGATTAATTGCCCAAATCAGGGACAAATGGGGAAGCGAGTCACATAGCAAGTGGGCATGCTTAGAGAGAACTGACTTTTCCCTAGAGGTTGGAATGGTGACTCCTGGCTTCCTCAGGGTGATAGAGACCCATTTAGACTGTCAGTCCTTAGGATGTGGGTGTATTTGCTTTGCCTTTTGTCTTGAGATCTGGTCTACAGAGGGAGGCATCTATCTCCTCCAAGGCTGCAAAGTATCTGGGCTTCTGCACTGGCTCCTTTGAGGGCCCAGCCCTGTCTGACTGCCTGTAATATTTCCATCTAACTCAGCAGCCTGTAACAGAGTGAGTGAGAAGCACCCTCTGATTTCCGAGAATGATGTTAACAGACGGCACGCTGTCCTATTCATTTGCAACCTAGCTCCCTTCCTTACTTCTAAACCTCCTCTCCTTGTACCCTTGCACCAGATGGCAGTGCCTTAGTGCCCACAGCAGCCTGTGGTTCAGATGTCAGCCTGTGAGCAGATGTCAGCCCTTATCTCCTGGCCAGGTTAGATTTAAATCGCTAAGAGTTGGCAGAATTTGGAGAACTCTGGGTAGAAGGCCAGAGAAACAGAGGTAGGTGAGGCTCTCAGGGAGCATTTAGTTGCAATAATGCAATGGCGGTATCTGACTTCGGTAGTTAGTATTCTATACCTGCTGCCTTTCAGTCTTATACAATGACCTGTTCTGAACACTGCAGTGTATATTGGAGGTTGGTTTATTCAACCTCCATTTTAGTCTATTTCAATCACCAGGGTTTTTTTAATGTAGTAATGTAATTAAACATACATGTCCCAGACCTGAGAGTTAGAGTTCCATACATATTCAGGTTCCTCCCTCCAACTGGATGAATGCGCATAAAGCCCTGAGTCAGAATGAAGTTTTAGGGGAGAGGTAAGGGAAGAGTGTGAAACCTCTGTTTTGCTAACACAAACCATGACACAGGCAATGTGATGCTAAGATAGCAGCTCGGTGATGGAAAGCCCACATGTCCCTCGGGGTCCCGGTTCTGTCATGTGGTTTTGGAAGCTCAGTTTTCTGTTATTTTACTCAGAATTCCCAATAATTCATGATAAACTCCATGACAAATGCCAGGTAAAGGGACACTAATGTCTATGACTCAGGAGACTAAGCAGTAATTGACACCAGAAGCAAAACTCAGAAAAGTGATTTGAGCGGGAATGTGGGGTCAGAGTTCAGCCTCAGCCTGCTTGGCTGGCTGAGGTTGACGTCTTCAGCCATGGGGACACAGGGACAAACTACTTAGCTTGTCACCTGTGGTTGTCAATGAAGTGACACTGAAGAGCAACTGATGACAGTGGGGAGCAGGAGGGATGCATCACTCGAGGGAAACAGTCACCCAGAAGGTGACTTTCCCTGAGAAAGGAGACTCGCACACTTTAGGGGTTAATAAGCCCAGCTCCAGTCTTGGCAGAACATAGGACTGTGCGCCACCAGGCAAAGCAGGAGAGCGGGGACTAAAGACACATAGTGTGTGCCCCAAGTCCATCTCCCAGTGACCCTGTGAACACACAGACTCGGCCTGTTGTCACTTCCACAACACCTACACTCAGAATAGCTGCTTGCTGGAGGCATCGCTGAGTGACACAGCATGTGCTCAGCATGCGTGAGACCTCCGTTCAGTCTCCAGCACACACACACACACACACACACACACACACGCGCGAGCGTGAAAGAAAAACCTGAAGAGAAGAGATAAGCATGGCAAGTGTAGGAATCTTCCATCTGTCCAGATGGCTTCTCCTGAGAGCCCCTCTCCCTGTGAAGACAGGAATCAGTGTGAGCGTCAAGGACATGGCAGATGCATGGTGGCAGGCCATGCAGCAAATCTCGGAACCTGGCTGGAGACAGAGGTCCTGGCTCAGGCTCCCTAATCTTAGCACTACTGGCATTTCAACCAGAAAATTCATGTTCTGCAGAGTACTCAGCAGCATCCCTGGCTTTTAGCCACTAGATGCCAGTAGCATCTAGTGGTAACAAAGCCCTCAGACACTGAAGAGACAAAAATCATGTCAGGTTAAGGACCGCAGAGGAATATGTACTCAAATGAATCAGACACTGGTGCCAATTACACTTATGGTTCCAGGCATGATCTCTTACCTAGAAACAGTCTGATTCTGGTTGAGCCTCTTTGCGTTTTGAAGGCAATGTGCAGTGTGGGGGTGGACCCCTCCTACCAACTCCTCTGCAATGCGGGAGGCCTCAGCCTTGAGAGAGCCCATAGCAAGACCCAATGCCCTGGCCCAGCCCTCAATGACGGGGAAAGTGGGGTGATGCATGGACCCCAAGAGGACAATCACTGCGCTTTGGTAGCTCTTCTCTTTTCGAAACAGCTCCTGGCTTGCCACCAGGCCTGCAGAAGTGCTAAATGAGTGTGGCTCCCGAACTTCCATCCTGAGCTCTCAGCATTTCCTGGTCCCTCAGGGCCTGATGTCATTTGGGCTTTCAAGATGACTCTGCAAGAAAATTCAGCTCTCTAGTCACAATGCTCTGGTACCAAACATGTGGGTTTTCCTCACCAAAGAGTTCTCCTGTCCTCTGAAGATGCCCCTGATTTAATTTAATGCTGACAACCCTGAGCTAGCACAGCTTACAAGGGTTAAGGTCTCAGTCCCACAGACTGCTATCAGTTGTAAGTTAGTGAGTTCCCAAGCTACCCACCCACATTTCCATCCAATGTGGCTACAATTCATGGACACCCATGATGCCCACAAACTCCTCCTTGGGCTCAGTAATTTTCCAGAACAACTCATAGAACTCAGGAAAACACTTTGCCTACTGTTACTCATCTGTTATGGAGAATATTGTAAAGGAAACAGTCCCTAAGGCACTGGTCCAGATGAAGAGGGGGTCCCATGCACCAGAGCCTCTGTTCCCGCGGAGTCAGGCTGTGCCACCCTCTGTGCATATGGGTACATTCACCACCCCAGGAGCTCCCCAAAGCCTGTTGTTCAGGAGTTTTATGGAGGCTCCCCTCCATAGACATCATTGAATGAATCACTGATCACCAGGGATTAATTTGATTTGCAGTCCTCTGCCCTCTCTGAAGATCTGAGAGTAGAACTGAAAGTTCCGACACTCTAATCACATGGTTGGTTCCTCTGGCACTCACAGCCCCTACTCTAAGCACCCAGGGGACCCCAGGCACCAGTATCTCATTAGAATAAAAAGACATCACTCTGAAGGTTTCCAGCATCTTAGACACTGTCAGGACCTAAGGGCAGAGACCAGTATCCGCCTCTCACTCTGTCCCTTGTGTCCCAAAGGCACAGGCAAGGCAGGGGTGGGCGGAAAGCTCAGGTTCCCAGTGGTCCTGATTCAACAGTGCACAGTAGCCTGGCTCCACCCACACCGGGGCTTCTGGGGAGGCAGAGGACCCTTCTCTCCTCCCAGGCAGCACACTGCACTTCTGGTTTGCCCCCCACCCCCAGAACTTGGGCCATGGAATCTTACAGAATCACCCCTTCCAGCTCCCCAAGAACAGATTAAGGAACTCAGCCTCAAGGTCTGCCTGCTTTCTCCCAGGGCTAAAGCATCTGCTTTAGCATGCGCCCAGGGCTCCCTGCTCCTGGGCTTTGGGCGGACCCGATTGAAGACAGAGAGATGGCTTAAGATACTCTGGAAGAAAGGGTGCTACATCCCACCCCAGCACTTAGCATTTATCAGACCCATCAACGAAAGCTCATAGTTCTGTTGCTTTTCACAACATGGTTAAGAAAGGGAGGACGTTTTGACGACATGACACAAGACATTACCATCGACTCACGTCTGTCCCCTTGCTCTTCCCCTGCATGGTTCACCTGGCCTCTCTGAGTCACAGGAATCCTCATTCAGGTCCAAATAATCGTAAGCACAATCTGTCCTCAATTTGCTTTAAACTGACATAGGAGAGTGAATTAGAATTGCGAAAATAATTCCTTGTGCAAGAAACTAAGTGTACGTGGGCAAATACTGCATTGTTTCTTCCGGGCGAGAAACTGAAGGGTAAATAAGGCTGAAAATCTATACTAGACATTGTGAAATAGGAAGAAAACACTCAACTGGAGAGGGGAACAAGGGGTGGGGTAGAAAGAAGGGAAAGTGAAAAAGAAGTGCGAAAAGAAGGGAACAATGGAAGCAAAGCTTTTGTAAATGGGAAGGGGAGGAGGGTTGGAGAGAGAAGGGGAATGAAAAGAAGAATCAAGCTGTATCACATACAGGTACAAATTCTCTACAATGAACGTGACCATCACATATATCTAAAATGTACCAATAAAATCTGATTGAAGAAAACAGAGAAAAAAGAAATTAAGCGTAAGCTGGGCATGGTGGTGCACACCTGTAATCGCAGCACTTTGGAGGCTGAGGCAGGAGAATCACCATGAGTTTGAGGGCAGCCTGGGCTATATAACAAGTTCAAGGCCAGCCTGAACTTCACAGCGAGATCTGTCTCAAAATAATTTTTTTAAAAGGATGAAAGAAATTAAGAGCAAACCATGGTGACCCTTTTAAAATATTGGTGGAATTACAAAGTCTGTATTATCCAATGAATTGATTTATTGTCTATGAAAAACAACATTTATAAGCCTCACATCGAAGGTACTGAGCTGATTATAAAAGCTTCAAAGTAATGACTTTTCAAAAAATCATAACCCTAAGACCTGAGTGATTCTGCCTCAATTTCTTCACCTCAGTAGTGTGTCCCTAATATTTCTAGCATTCCCCACAAGGCGGAGAATGAGGACCTGTATGTGGTATAACCTGATTCTTTGGTGTAGTAGCCTATAACAGTGGGGCCACCCCACAAGCCGTTCTGTGGCTAAGGAGGCGTGGAGGGTTTGAAGGTGTTTCCGTACAGTGTTGCCTAAGCAGTCTGGACCGAACGGTTCCCTCTCACAACTCCAGGAATCAGCTAGGGTACCAGATCCATACTGCTGAACCAATTTCTCGGCCAGTTCCCAGCCTCGGCTCATTCACGCTGTGGTGGCCGCAGCTCAGACTCCCCTTGGACGTCCTGCCCCAGAGTGGAGCACTCTCACTGCTCCTCCATCCCCACTCCTTCCCAGGGCCCGGCACCTCCTTAGCCCTTTCTTGGGCCATTTATAGACCTGGCGGCTTACACACAGCATAAAGTTATTTCTCCTATCGTCTGGGGCTGGGCAATCCATGATCAAAGTGCCAGCAGAGTCAGTGTCTGAGAGGGGCACATTTCCTGGCTCATACAGACACCTTCTTACTGTGTTCTCACATGGCAGAAGAGACAAGGGAACTCCACGGGTCCCTCTTATCGGGGGTTAGAGCCTCATTACAGGAACTAGTGGGCAGTGCAGGCATTCAGTCGACAGAAGTCTCTGATTCCTTCAGAGAAAATATCAGGCCAACATCAGAGGCCTTTAGAAGATTCTAGTAGCTCAGGAGAGGTTGAAGATCAGCTGAGATCTAACAGATGAAGGGCAAGGCAGAAAAGGGGAGAGCAGAAAGGAGCTAGTGACCTTTGTAGAGGGGGTCTGGTGTGCTGGGAGAACCCCAGGCCTCGCCTCACTGGGTCCCCATAGCAACCCTGATGGAGCTCAGTGTTTCTCATCTTATAGAGGAGAAAAACCACTGCTTGGAGAAGGGAGGTTAGCTCAGCGGTATAAATGCCTGTGTGGAGAGCGTGAGATTGTGAGTTCGATCCCCGGTCCAAAAAACAAAAAATATCTTCATGAGAAGGGAGGTCAGACACTAAAATGAAACAGTCCATCCTTTACCTTTCTGCCACGCCATGCACCGGTCTACACTCCCACCAACAGTGCAGAAGAGTTCCTTTTCCCCCACAGCCTCTCCAGCATTTGTTGCTGGTAGTTTTCTTGATCCTGGCCATTCTTTCTGGAGTGAGATGGAATCTCAGTATGGTTTTAATTTGCATTTCTCTAATGACCAATGATGATGAACATTTTTTCATGTATTTATTTGTCATTTGTATTTCTTCATCTGAGAACTGTGTGTTCATCTTGGATGTCCATTTTTGGATTGGGTCTTTGAATTCCAGGGGTCTGTTTTTTTTTTTTAATTCTTTATATATTCTAGACAGAAGTCCTTTGTCTGAGGGACAATTCACTAAGATTTTTTTCCCAATTTGTGGATTTTCTTTTGGCTATCCTGGAGATTTCTTTCGACATGCAAAAACTCCTTAATAGGACATGATCCCAGTTGTTGATTTTGTCAAGTATTTCGCGTGCAATTTGATTCTTGTTCATGAATTCTTCACCTATCTCTATGTCTTCAAGATTTCTACCTACTTTGCCTTCCAACAACTTTAGTGTTTCTGTTTTAATATTTAGATCTTTGATCCATTTAGACTTTAGTTTAGTACACAGTGATAGGCATGGGTCTAGTTTTAGTTTTCAGCATATGGAGAGCCAAGTTTTCCAGCACCATTTATTGAAGAGACTATCTTTCTTCCAGTGGACATGTTTGGCCCCTTTATCAAAGATAAGGTGGCTGAATGTGTTTGTAGTTGTGGTTGTATCTTGTAATCTATTCCATTGATCTTCAGGTCTGTTTTTATTCCAGTACCATGCTGACTTTATTACAGTAACTTCATAGTGTAACTTCAAGTCAGGGATTGTGATGCCTCCTGCCTTGCCTTTGTTCCTTAGAATCGCCTTTGCTATTCTAGGTCTCTTCTGGTTCCAGATGAATTTTAGGAGTGATTTCTCTAGATCTGTGAGGTATGCTAGTGGTATTTTGTATAACAATTTTGGGAGAATGGCCATTTTCACAATGTTTGTTCTTCCTATCCATGAACAAGGGATGTCTTTCCATTTTCTGAGGTCCTCTTCAATTTCTTTTTCAGGGTATTATAATTTTCCATGTATAGCTCTTTTGCTTCTTTTGTTAAATTAATTTCTAAGTATTTCATTTTGTTAGATGCTATTGTAAAGGGTGTGGTTTCTCTTACTTCTCTCTCAGTGGTTTTGTTGTTAGTGTAAAGGAATGCTATGGATTTTTGAGTGTTGACTTTATATCCAGCTACATTACTGTATTTATTTATTATTCCTAGGAGTCTTTCAATGGAGCTTTGGGGGTCTCCTACATAGAATATCATGTCATCTGCAAATAATGATAATTTAACTTCTTCTTTTCCTATCCTTACTCTTTTTATTTCTCTATCTTGTCTAATTACTCTGGCTAGTATTTCCAGCACTATATTGAATAGGAGTGGTGATAATGGACATCCTTGTCTTGTTCCTGATTTTAGATTAAAGGCTTTCAGTTTTGGACCGTTTAATATGATGCTGGCTGTTGGGTTGTCATAGATGGCCTTTATCATATTGAGGTAAAGACCATCTATACCAATTTTCTGTAAGGTTTTTATCATGAATAAGTGTTGGACCTTATCAAAAAATTTTTCTGCATCTATAGAAATGATTATATGGTCCTTATTTTTGGCTCTATTGATATACTGGATTACATTTATTGATTTGCATATGCTGAACCATCCTGCATTCCTGGGATGAATCCCACTTGGTCATGGAGTATAATCTTCTTGATGATTTGCTGCACTGTTTGCCAAAATTTTATTGAGAATTTTTGCATCAATGTTCATTAGGGAGATTGGTCCATAGTTCTCTCTTTTGGTTGGGTCTTTCTCAGGTTTTGGTATTAGAGTAATGTTTGCTCCCTGGAATGAGTTAGGGAGAATTATTTCCCTTTCAATTTCATTGAAGAGTTTGAGGAGTGTTGGCACTAAATCTTTGAATTTCTTGTAGAATTCCACAGTGAATCCATCTGGACCTGGGCTTTTCTTTGTTCACAGGGATTTAATTACATTTTCAATTTCATTGATTGAAAATGCGTTATTTAGCAATTTTATATCTTCTTAACCCAGCTTTGATAATTCATATGTTTCTAGGAATCTGTCCATTTCTTCTGTGTTATCAAGCCTATGAGAGTAGAGGCTTTTGAAATAGGAATTGATGATCTTCTGTATTTCTACAGGGTCTGTAGTGATTTCACCTTTTTTATTCCTTATTGCATGAATTTGAGTTTTTCTTTCCTTTTTTTAATATGGTTGGCTAGAGGCCTGTCAATTTTATTTATTCTTTCAAAGAACCAACTTTTTCATTCATTGATTCTTTGTATTGTTTTTTTAGTCTCTATTTCATTGATTTTTGCTCTGACCTTTATAATTTCCTCCCTTCTTTTGGCCTTGGGCTTGACTTGCTCGTCTTTTTCTAGATGTTTGAGGTGTAGCATCAGGTTGTTTATTTGTGTTCGTTCTGTTTTCCTGATGTGGGAGTTCATTGCAACAAATTTTCCTCTGAGGACTGCTTTCATTGTGTCCCACAGGTTCAGGTAAGATGCATTTGTATTTTCATTTGCCTGCAAATATTGTTTAATTTCTTCTTTAATTTCCTCTGTGACCCACTGATTGCTCAGGAGTGTTATTCAATTTCCATGTGTTTGTGGGGTTTTTAGAGTTTCTTTTATCATTAATTTCTAGTTTTATGGCACTATGATCTGATAACATGCATGGGATAATTTCAGTAATTTTGCATTTACTCAAGCATGTTCTGTGGACTAGTATATGGTCTATTTTAGAGAATATTCCATGTGCTGCTGAGAAGAATGTATATTATGATGCTTTTGGGTGGAACACTCTGTATACATCTACTAAGTCCATTTGTTCACAGGTGTGATTTAGTTCTGTTATTTCTTTGCTGATTTTCTGTCTAGTTGATCTGTCCCTTTGTGTCAATAGCATGTTAAGGTCTCCTGTTATAATTGTGTTATTGCTTATTTGATATTTCATTTCTATTATTATTTGTTTTGTATAGCGGGATGCTCCCAAATTTGGTGCATATATATTTAACATTGTTATCTCTTCCTCTTGAAGTTTTCCCCTAACTAGTATATAGTGGCCTTCTTTATCTCACTGGATCATTCTTGGTTTGAAGTTCATATTATCTGCAAACAGAATAGCTATCCCTGCTTTTTGGGGGGGATCCTGTTGCATGGAGTATTGTTTTCCATCCTTTGGCTTCCAGTCTATGAGCTTCCTTTGGGGTTAGATGGGTTTCCTGTATACAGCATATGGTTGGATGTTGTTTCTTGATCCATTCTGCCAGTCTCTTTCTTTTAATTGGTGAATTGAAGCCATTTACATTAATAGCTACAACTGATATATATTGATTTACTTTTGACATGTTATTTTTCTGCTGTTGATTTTTTTACCTTTCCACTCTGTTCAATTGCTTGCCTTGCTTAGTGGTTTTTTTCCTATCTCTATCTAGAATGTCTTTCAGTATTCTTTGCAGGGTTGGTTTGGTGGTCATGAAGTTCTTTAGCTGTTCTTTGTCATGGAAGCATCTTATTTCTCCATCCATTTTGAAGGACAGTTTTGCAGGGTACATCAGTCTGGATTGGAAGTCATTTTCCTTTAGGATCTGAAATACTTCACTCCATGCTCTTCTTGACTTAATTATTTGTGTTGAGAAGTCTTCTGTGATTCTGATAGGTTTTCCTTTGTAGATGATCTGTCTCTTCTCTCTAGCAGCTTTTAAATTCTGTTCTTATGTTGGATTTCTAGGATGGTGATTATTATATGTCTGGGTGTAGTTTTATTTTAGTTATAGTTATTTGGAGTTCTATATGCTTCACTGATCTGTATGTCAGTTTCCATTCTCATGTTTGGGAAATTTTCAGCTATTACTTCTGTAAATAGCCTCTTGATATTGTATTGTCACCTTCCTTTTCATTTATACCTATCAATCTTATGTTGCTGTTGGGGGTTTTTTGCATTATCATACAACCGTTGAATTGTTATTTCCTGGTTCCTTGTTATTTTTAAAAGATCTTTCCTTTCCTGTTCACTAGCTGCAATCTTGTCTTCAAGGTCTGAAATTCTATCTTCACTTTCATTGAGGCAGTTTTGCCAACTTTCAATGGAATTTTTGATTTCCTGTATATCTCTGCATCTGCTTCATGCATTCTGTTTGTTTCATATACTGTTCATTCAGGGATTCTATCTTTTTGCATTGTTCCTCTAATTTTTTGACTACGTTTTCTTTAGATGTGTTCAGCATTTCTTTCATTACATTTATCATTTCTTGTTTTACCTGGGATATTATTTCTGATTTGAGTTTTTTCTGGCTTCCTGAAGTTGTTTCTTTACTTCAGTTGATATCATTTCAGGCATTTCAGGTGTATGACTTATATTTTCTTCTGTGTCCATGTCTCCTAGGATTGCTTGGGTTGGGCTGGAAGTTTGAGATTGCATTTTGCTGTTTTGTTTTCTCATTTTCCTATATCCAGGTTTTGAGCAATGTTCCAAAGCTTCCCCCATACACTGAGAATCACCTGGCCCACTTTTGACTCCCGAGGCAGACATCAGGCAATAGTTAGCTGCTTAGAATTGGCTGGGCGTGGGCCATTTAGGCCCACAGGGACTCTCGTGCAACCTCCTGAGATTTCAGACATGGGATGTGGTCTTACCACCTGGGAGCGACTTTCCAAGGCTTCCTTGTGTCAACCCACACATGCTCTGGGCCCAGGACTCAATTCAGGCCCCTTCCAGCTGCTTGGAGTTCACTGGGCATGGCACAGTTAGGCCCACTTGGACTTCCCATGTTACCAAGGTGGTTTTTAAAACTTACAACTGCTGAGCCAGGTGTGGTGGCCAATACCTATAATCCTAGCTTTCAGAGGCTGAAGCAGAAGGATGACAAGTTCAAAGACAACCTGGATATCTTAACAAGACCCTGTCTCAAAATTTAAAAGGCTTTTTAAGTGCTGCTTGCATTATCTCCAAGAACACAGAAGAGCACTTAATTCCGAACTGACAGCACTGTTTCCCACAGTGTCTGTGCTTGCAGTGTTTTTCTCACACAGACCCTCTCACTCCAGGCTCCGCTCTGTCCTCCTCATCCTATTTCCTCAGCCCTGGCTCTAAGTCTTGCCATTCATTGCCTCCTGCACTTGGCACCAGGAAGGAGCAGCTGAGAGGCTTCTAGAAGAGTGGAGGGAATCCTCGCATGGCTCACATCTGTAAGCCAGGTCTCGTCCCAGGGCCAGGCGGGACTCAGCCCCATCTAGACACAGCAGACTTGAGAGCTGAGCTGAGGAAGTCCCCAGGGAGGGGGATGCCTGAGAGTTGAATCACATAAGAGTTTGGGGCATGAGGAAAATGACTCACCCCCTTGTTTTATTTTGGCCACTGGAGAAGGAATCTGGTGTGAGGTCCCAGGGCAGAAATGGGCACAGAGGAGCAGAGAGGGGACTCTCCCAGAAAACATTTTGGTCCCCAAACTGTGGCTCGGCCCTAGGGATGTGGTGCAGACACAGGCTCCACTGGGGGTTGGGAAGGAATGCAGGGAACAGCAGGAGCAGATCTGATGCTCACAGGGCCAAGCACCATCCTCACGGACACAGGCACACTGCACACAGACGTGATGCAGCTACGAGTTTGCAAAGCCATTTGCCTCCATCTGGGTCTTAAGCAGAAGAGAATCCTCCATACCAGACCTGATGCCTCCCCACTACTGCAGTGGTTAAAATTAAACACTGCTCAGTTTGGCCAGGGAACCTAGATATCTGATCAAACACCAGTCTAGCAATTGCTGCTGAGGTATTTTTGCATGAGATTAATATTCAAGTCAATATACCATAATGCAGGTGGGTCTCACCCCATCAATTAAAGACCTTAATAGAGCAAAGACAGAGAGCATGGAAGAGGGAATTCTGCTTCTGTGGACTTCAGCTGCAATGTCCTCTCTTCCATGGGTCTCTGGCCTGTGTGTGTGTGTGTGTGTGTGTACACACATACATATGCCATCTTCCCCTATCATGTGCAGGGATACATTCCAAGACTCCCAGTGGATGCCTGAATCCACAGATAGTGCCAAATCCTATATGCTGCACTTAAAGGAAGCACTTTATGGCTTTCTCTTTGGCATATCAAAATTACTAGGACATGATCTTGTATGTTGAGGCTGTTACTACATAAAATAAGGGTTGCTTGAACACAAGCACTGAGGTACTACAGAACTGATCTCATAACTGATGGTTACTTAGTGACTAATGGACAGGTAGTATATACAGGGTGGATATGCTAGACTAAGAAAAGACTTGTGTCCTAGCACAGATGGAGCAGGACAGTGCGAGGTTTCACCATGACACACTAACCTGCTGTTGAAAACTTACAATTTGCCTATTTTCAAAATTTTCCATTAAGAATCTCAGACTGAAGCTATAAATAAGTGAAACTTCAAAAAGCAAAACAGCTCTTAAGGATGGCTAACTACACATATGCGTGCATGTGTGGGTGTGTGTGTTTGTGTGTATGCACATATTTATGTATACACAGCTCATTTGTTCTAGTTCTCTGGACAAAAATTCCTACCACCTGATCTCACCAATATAATCTCACCTAACCAATCTTTTCTGCCTTCTGGGCTCCCCTATTTCCCCCCACACAGGTCTCTAAGACTACACCCCACTTACACAAACCTCCCAGCCCCGTTGGCCTCCTGGACTCACACTTTCCAGCCACACCACTACTTAAGCTGTCATGTCTACTGCCCCCTGCTGCAATGGTCACTCACCCAGTGTCCACATGTAATGTGTTTGCACAGTATAACTATATGATCATCATCCTCAACTAGAATGCAAGCTTCAGAAGGGATGATAAGTTTTGGCTTAGTTCATGACTAGAAAACAAACTCCTGAAACTGTACCTGAGACACAGCAAGTACTCGGCAATCCTGTGTGGAATGAATGGGCCCCTTCCTGGCCCCACACCTCCACCAGCAGGCCCCAACCTACCTGCTCTCATGGAAATGCCTCTAAAGAATGGTTTCTGCCCAGTGTCTTCTGCTGTGTTCTTCACTCTCTCGGTAGCACCCTGGTCTGGCTTTTGTCCTGCTCATCACACGGAAATAGCTCATCACACTGAAACAGCCCATCAAGCACCAGGGCTGCACATGGGGAGTTCTGTCTTGGTTTCTTTGGCAAAGCTGCCTCAAGGTTTGGCACAGCCAGTCTCTTTCTTCCTGAATAGCCCTCTTCCCATTCCAGCCCATCACTGCTCCTGGCCCTGCTCTGACCTGCTAGCTTGTCCTTCTTGGTCTCTCACCTTCTACACCTCTGATGGTCAAGTGGGCTGGGAGCTCAGCCTTTTCTCCATTCACTTTCACCTTTAGATGACCTCACTGAACCCCAAAATCCCTGTCTCCCACCCTGACCACTCTCCCAATTGCAGGCAACCCTGACCACTCTCCCAATTCAACTCCCCATCCTCTGGTGGGTGTCCTAGAGATGCAGCCATCAATGTCCCCTTTCCCCAAACAACATCCTACTTCCCTCCGGCCCCACCTTCCCAGTCGCCCTACTCTCCCAGTCATCCCTGATACTGCTTTCTCTCATCCCTGCCACATCTGGTCCAGTAGCGATCCTACCAGCTCGGCTGTATACTCCCACAATCTACCACTTGTTAGCTCATCCAGTTCTCCCTCTCAGGGCCGAACTACCACCCTATGTCACCCCAACTATTACAACAGCTCCCAAATGTTGCCTTCCTCTCTGCTTTCCCGTGTAGAAACCCAGAATCATCCCTCAAAATGGAGCCCATATCATACTCCTCCTTCTGGATCCATTATGATCTCCCCCATACTTCCCTTTCTCCACTCCTACCACATTGTCCTCTTGCTCACTTTTCTCCAGGCATGCATGTGGCCTCCTTCAGTTGTTCCATTAACTTTCCAAGCACACACAGACCACAGGACCTTTGCACATGATGCCCTCATGCTTTGGACCGTGGTCTGAAACCACACATTTCTCTGAAGTCTTTAAGGTCCCTGCTCCAGCATCCCTTTATCAGTAAAGAACATCTCGTCACTATGCAAAAACAACAACCCCCGCCACACCTCCATGCTCTATGATATTCTCCAGTCCCCTTGCTTCATAATTTTTCCCACAGTGCTCCCCAGTACCCGATATAACATGTCAATGGAGGACAATGAGTTCAGGGACTGGTCCTGTTGTCTTCTTTACTATATTCAACACTGCTAAGAAAGGCCCTGTGTTCATAATCGGTGCTTTGTAAACACATGCCTCAGGCGTCAGCAGTCTAGGAAACAAGCTTCCAAAGAACACCGCACCGGATGTGGGCTCCTTACGGCCAGGGCTGCATCTTGCTTCCACCTGTGCTCGGGCTCCAGGCTCAAACTTGGCTCAGCACCAGCTGTTCACTAGAACCCGGGTGGTTCGGGGGAGCTGAAGGTTACTTTTGCACCTTCCACATGGAGAAACTTGCTCCCGCCCACAACGTGGGCAGAGGGGAGATGGTGAACTTTCCTCAGAGAAGGAGAGGGACACCCTGGCTCTCCTGCCCTTCAGCAGCCACTGACTACCTGCGACCTCTCAACAGATCAACATTTTTATTTTCATCCATCTCACATCTGCTGGATCACTCCAGCCTCCTGGGTCAAGGAAGAAAAAGGGGTTAAGAAAGAAAAATAATAGTAGGGGTACAATTTGGATATAAGGCCAACTGCCCATACCATGTGTATTAGCTTTCTGTTGCTGGGACAAAACATCTGACATGCACAGCGTGAAGGAGGAAAGGTTTATTTGGGCTCACAGTTTCAGAAGGTTCAGTCCATGGTCAGCTGGCTCCAAGGCCAAAGTATCATGGGGGAAGGGTCTGGCAGAGGAAGGCCACCTGCCTCCTGGAAGCCAGGGAGAAGACAAAGCAGGAATGGAGCCAGAGAGGCAGGGGCCAGGGGCCAGTTATAGCCCCCAATGTCACATCCCCATGACCCACCCAGACCACTCAGAAGTGTGCTGCCTCCCAGGGCTCTCTCAAGACAACCAAGTTGACAACCAAAATTTACCATCACATCAGGTAGCACAGCTTCACTCCTAGTGGCTCCACTGAAATGTGAGCTCTAATCACAACCAAAACATAAACTTTACATCCTTGTTAGGTCCACTGAAACTAATCCAGTTATAGACAGTTCTACTGGCCCTACAAAAATGAAGTTGCTAACAGCTAGTCACAAAAAAGGTCAAAACACTTCCTTCTCCATTTGTGCTTTCTAAACCTCAGGGCTGCAGCTGAAAGGCAAACTTCTTACTATTTGATTTGCGGTCTTCTGGATGGCAATCTGTATCTTATTGTATGACAGTACAATAAGAGTTTTCCTAGTTTGACCTGATTTTAGTTTGCACAGGGAGAATTATTTGTTAGCCCCTCACTCTCAAAGCAGTTGCCTTTATCTCTGCTCTCTGCCCACCTAATCCCCCTCACTCTCAGGTTTCCAGTACCCACAGAAGCAGACAAACATGGCCACTTTCACCTGCATCAGAAGAGTGAGGGCTTTCTACGGCCTCCCGCATGGGCAAAGGGGAAGCAGTCGGCCACACCTCTGGAGCAGGACCTCAGCAGGCCTGGGCTTCTGAGCCCCCTGCGCCACTCACCTCCCCTTCCTTCCTTCCATAGCTCAGTGATAATGGAATCTCCCCACCACCTCCATCTCCCACTTTTCCAAAATCGGCCTACCTAGTAGATGAGGCAGCCATTCCTACATGCGGCAGGCATTGGTCTGAGAGGCCTAGAACCACTGAATCTGAAGCACACTACAAACCCACTAGACCGGAATCGCTGCACACAGGACCAAAGAGCCTGGATTTGTCCTCATCCCAGGGGAGATGTTCATGCAGATTCCAGCACCAGTTCTGCATGAGTGCCAGCATTCAGGGACCATCAGCAGAGTAGATGCGAGGGCTGAGCCTTCCCCGTTCTCGATGAAGGTGGGGACCAAGGGTGCCTGCCAAAGCAGAGTTTATTCCTCTGCAATTGAGCTTATGGGCAGTTGCTGCCCTCTACGGAACACCCCAACCTATGGGCTCCTATCCAAATCTGGAGGCTGAGGTTGCCAAATGGCTGAGACAACTGCTATCAAACATCTAGGTCTTGGGAACTCTTCACGCACTTAAAAGTAATTTCAAGGAGTTCAAAGCACCTCTGTGTATAAAAGTTATGTCTATGGGCATTTGTGTATAAAAATTAAAACTGAAAAGTGTTTAAAATACAAGAATACCCGAACTCATCCATCCACCATCCATCAGAGCAACAATGCAGCTCCATGGGGAAGACCTGTGATTTTGAACAAAGTTTTGACAGGAAGGACTCCGTGAAAAGGATCTGAGGCCCCCCAGAGGCACTGGGCCATAGTTCAAGAATCTCTGGTTATTACAGGAATAAGCAGGGTCTCAGGATTCCTCTGGTTGGCATTATTTCCTGTTTAACCGGAAGCAAGAAAGTCATCAAAAATGACATCACCAAGGCAGGCAGCTGAGGTTCATGGATGCTGCACCACAGAGATCCTCCAAGCCGGCCTCTTCCCGGCCCCTCAGGCAATCTTCAGACCCACAGGCTGGCACCACAGCCTGTAACAGCAGGTGTAATGATGGCCCACAACAAAGGTTTACAATTTAATCTCAAGAGCCTGACAAGTGGTTACATCACACAGCAAAGGGAACAAAAGTAGCAGGTGGAATTAAAGTTACTGATGAGCTGGTCTTAAAATGGAGCTACTACCCTGGGTTACTCAGATGCAATCAAAGGAACCCTTAGGAATGCAAGAGTCAGGAGAGGGGTCAGAGAAAGTCCTGGAGCCAGGAAGTGTGCCCAGAGAGAGAGGTGGGAAGTGGCCAGCTGTGAACACAACCATAAGCCCGGAACGCGGCAGCCTCTAGAAGCTTGAACAGCAGAGGAACAGATCCTGTCTGCAACCTTCACCCAGGAACACAGCCCTGTGGACACCTGATCTGAGACCCTTATCAGATGTCTCAAGTAGAGAAGCGAAAGATGATACATTTGTGTTCTTTCACAGCCACAGCATCTGCAGTGATTGGTTACAACAGCCACAGGAGGTTAATGCTCTTGTTGAAGCTGTATAGCATCTGAACACTGCCCTGGGTGGAGAACTATGCAGAAGAAACCTCACCTGAAAGAGCATCCTATGGGCAGAGCAGCAAGCAAGGAGCATACACTGCCCGGCCAAGACCCGGATGGTCCTGTGAATCCCTGGCCCTACAGTCACCCACCTCCCTAACCCTGTACACCCATGATAGGTGTCAGGGACCAGGACCAGCCAACAGTGGTTTCCCTGAGGCTTCTGCCCCTTGCAGATCTGCCCCAGTGGACATTTTTATTTCGTTACCCATGGTTTTGATTCCCCCCTCCATGATGGCTTGAGGGCAACTTAATAATGTAACAGTCCTGGTATAGATGCACACCCTGGCATGGACCATCACCAGCAGGAAGCCTGGAGATACCATGACTAAGTGCCAATGCTGGGCACCTCCTGGGGGAGGGGAAGGAGGTGGGGAGGCCAGCACTGCACAAAGGAATCCTGGAAAGACCTGTGTGTGCATTTCGAGCAGAGTCCAGGGATAGAACAGAGTGTCAGGCAGTGAACCCACCAGAATATAGTACTCCCCTCCTCCTGGGCCACTGGAGACTCAGAAATGGCCCAGCCTCTGCACCCCCACAACTGGACCACAGTAGACCAAGCTGGACCAGTCCCTCTCCATCCCAGGAATTTAGAACTTCCAGCTGAGAGAGGACCCCGTCTCTCCAGTGTTTTGTCCATGGAGAAAACATTTGCTAATGGAAAAATGGAGCATGGGACACGGGACACTGCCTCCCCTCCTGCCCTGTCCCACCCTGCCCCGGGCTTCTGCAGATGTGCCACCAGCCTGCTACCTAGGAGCAGCCAGCAAAGTAAGACACCTTCATGCTGACTCTCCCTCCTCTGCCCCTCTGCACTCTTCTCTTGCTCTTGAGGTAATATACCCGATGAGTTCACGATATAAATCCCTGCCTCAGGCTCCATTTTTCCAGAAAACCATTCCAAGACGGTCCTGATTAAAATGAGCTCCAGGGTAAACTTAGAAACTAATGACAGTCAAGATGAAAAAGTCCTGGACAGGACTATTTTCTAGTAACTTAGAATGCCACGTGTGCCAGGGACACTGAAGCAAGAGCACAAAACAGCACATGCCCCGCTCTGCAGATCACACTGAGAGCACTTTAGCCATAGTTTACCACGCAATTTCTCACACAGGAAAATGAAAATGTGATCAGATCAGTAAATACCACAAATTAAATGTACTGCCTCTCTATATAACAAATAAATGCGGATATAGTGACATGGTCCAAAGGACTCTTCAGCCAATGCCTACATTTGCCAAGAAATGAACACAGAATCAGACACTGCAGTGTACACATTTGTCACCTGGAAACCCAAACCAAGACCACCAAATTCAGAGGCCACTTCGTGAGCAGCCGCTAGGTGGCGAGCTTTAACCACTCACTGGACCCCCATCTGTTTAAAGGTTCACTCCCAGACTTTCCCTGCTATTTGATTGCTAAGAATTATTTGCTACTGGTTGTAACGTAAATTTACTAGGTTATAGTCTGAACATTTAGGAATCTTGAAGCTGAAAAACACTTGGTCACAGAGAAGATAAAAGCAGGATGAATTTAAATCACAGAGAAGGTCTTGCTTGTCCGTGAATCCCATGGCTGCCCCTGCAAGGTGCTATCCTTGGTCCTCCCCTCTCGAGTGAGAGCCACTTGTCTTACAGAACGGTCAGTGAGAGCATTGGTTCCCTTGTCCTGAACTTGGAGGATTGGAGGTTGGTGGGAGAAGCTGTTTGCTGTTTAACCAAAACATCTCCCAGAACGGCATTGGTCAAATGCAGCCAGGGCTGAAATAGAGGCGGTGTCTTAGGCAGAACCACTGCAGGCCCATGGGAAGGAGACTGGGGAGTGGGGTGGGGGCGCCTGCAGAACGGGAACAGAGGTGCAGGGACCTCATGATAGCAATGGGAATATACACACGTATACATCTGTAATCGTTCATGTCAAGAAACACCCATACAGACATTCTACCTACTTCACAGAACTGCGGCTGTTAAGAATTCTGCTGAAGCAACATTTTAATGAAACTGAAGATGTTCATGGTAAGTTATAGAGTGGAAAAAGGCAAGTCCCAAAAGGGTGTGGTCCGATTTCTGTTTTAAAAAAAGCTTTAAAAATGAGATAAACTGCATGTGCATATTCATAAAGAGAAAGACGACTAACAGCAATTACTTCTGGGGCTGACAGGTCGGTTTACAGGTGTTTTAATGCTTTTCTTTCTTAAACGTATTTCCCAGCTTTATTTCTGTCTCTTTTATTACTTGCTAGAATTACTCTCTACCAGGCAGTGTTCTAGGCAGTGTATAAATACCACCTTGATCCTCACAGATGCCTATGAATACGGTTTCTATAGAGGGGAACCCTGAAGTGCAGACAGGAAGGTTTCGAACTCAGGGTCAAACAGCTAATGGATGATGGGGCCAGGAGTCACACCAGGGAGTCAAGCTGCAGATTCTCTGCACCCAGCTAATGAAAAAGAGAAAAAAAAAAGAAAGAAAAAGGAAAACAGAAGAGGGAGGGAGGGAGAGGGAGGAGGAGGAGGAGAGGGGAGGAAGCGGAGGGAGATACTGTGTGCTACAAGAGAACAATACACAATGACTTCAAAACTTTTAGAAACTGTTTGATGTCTCCAAACTTTTATTATGAAAAGGAATCTTGTTTTTCCAAAAATAAAAGTATAAACTGAAAAATAGAAAACAATCATTAAAACGTGTAACCTCAAATAAAATGCAAGAATCTAGAAATATGCACCTAAAATCTCTTAAGCAGGAGACAGCGGATTTTTTTTTTCCCTCTCGGAGCACAGGCAGTGAGGAGGAGGAGGTGGACCGCCCTCTCCAGACCTTACAAGTCTTAACTTTGCCTCTCCTGAGCAGGCCTCGACTTGACCCGCTGGAGGGCCATGATTTTTTTAACTGAATTAAAGAGACCATGTTGTAAAAAAGGGAAAGCGGTAACGCCCAGCCTGTAAAACAGAGGACTTGCAAACTTCATCTTCTGCAAGGGCTGAAAGGGAACCCAGCAAATCTACATCTCCAGCAACGAAAGAAAGCAGCAAAGTGCCATGGGTGAAAGCAGGAAGAGAAAGGAAGTAGAGAGAGAGGAGGAGGAGGAGGCGCAGCAGACAGAGGAGGAGACAGGCTGGGGAAGGTTTGTGGAAGGGGCCTGGTGGGAGGAAGGAGAAAGGGGTGAAGGCAGGAAAGAGAAGCACGCAAAGGGGATGCGCTTCATTCCATCACCTGGGTTTTCGTGGGGACCCAGGGGATCAAGTATGCCCTGAGGTAAACTGAGTCACTTTTAGGAAGAGGGGTACACCCTGAGACCATAATGCTAAGTAAAATAAGACGGACAGAGAAGGTCAGACACCCCGTGGCTTCTCTTCTATGACAAACCGGAATATAAATAATTCAGAGAACAAAATAAAAGACTGATGATAGCAAACAGGGAGGTAGCACTTTTGCAGAGGGAAAGAGGACCTGGGGATGGGGAGAGGGGGTGAGGGAGAGGAGACAAAGAAGGAAAGGAAACGCATATAGCTCAAAAGCTCAGGAAGCCTAAAATCAGGCTAACATCAGCCCAGGGGACAAAAGTCTCTATCTGCAAAACAGATCAATGTGTGTTCACCACCTAAGAACAGGGTCAGGATGAAATCTTGTTAAGTTTGCGTGCCATCTATAAAAAGCATGAAGAACCATCTTTCCTTCTTGCTTGCAGTATCTCCCGGAATGCAAGGAATGAACAAGCTTTTTGAAAGGTAATCATTAAAAAATAAAGCAGGTGCCTTGTGGGTGATGGAGATGAGAGCCCGAGGAACCCCAAAACGGCTGCTTTCCCACCCTGCATAGGCTGAGATGGGTGTGGACTCTACAGTTCTCTCACTCTACCTCACAACTTCCATTTAACAGCTATTTTTTACATTGTCAAGGATTTGATTACTTTAAAATAAGGCCATTCTGGCACCTGTCTGTAACTTCCAGCAGTTGGAGTCTGAGGTAGGAGGATCACTATGAGTTCAAGGCCAACCTGAGCTACATAATAAGTTCAAGGCCAGCCTGGACTAGATAGCAGGACAATGTCTCAAAAAAAAAAATCATGTCACTGCAAATGTCAAATCTTGTTCTTTTAAACCCCACCATTCTGCCTAAATTAGCAGATTACTCTCCTCCCCTCTACCACACATACCAACCCATCTCACCTCCCAGACCGCAACCCAAAATCTCCCACAAAATGCCATGTGCTACATTTAGGAAATTCAGAAAAAGGCAGGAGGGATAAAGCTAGGAATGGAAGAAGAGCAATGATCTCCTTTGTCAGAATTTTTATGAAGACTTTTTTTAAAAGTTTGCACTAATTTTTGCTCTTAGATAAAAATATTAGCCTGGTTTCTTTGCCCTTGCTAATTTACTAATACTGTGCTGAGCGCAGTTCTATTTCACTTCAGTGCCATGGCCTAAAAACTTGACTTTAAGGACATATTTTTAAGAAACTCCACTGCAAGGATATGGTTTTATATCCAGGGGGTTCCCTGAGAATGGAACACACCTATGTAACATGTTTAGTGAAGAATCGCCAGGCGATTGGCAGGTCCACTTTCATCCGGTGGTCAAGGAGGTTAACCTACCCTATTAGCCATTTTTAAATCTTTACAAGAAGATTCAAAATACTGGGTGTATAATGAAAAAGAATTTAAAATCTCAAGGCAAAATCTCACCAGCCTCTCCCTTCTCAAGCCACCCAACTACCAAGCCCACCAGCCAGTGACCCAGATACTTCCTCAGATGCCGTAATTAGTTCCAGAAACACCAAAGCTCCTTTTTGAGAAGTGGAAAACTATTTCTGTTATTCATTAACACCCTTCAAGCATATTCTACGGCTATTAGATACGAGCCAGTGGAAGAGTAATAGGAAGTCACAGACCCGGAGTAGGATTAACATCCTCCACAGAGAGCCCACGGGCGCGCGCTCTTCTACCGAGCAAGGGCTGTCTACCCGGGCTCCGCTTTCAGTGGGATGTGTAGCGCTCCAGCGAAGATAAAATTAGACTCAGAGTCATTATGAAGTTAATGAACAAATGTAATCATGATGCAGATGCTACAACACGTTCGGGAAGAAGTTAAATACGCTGCGTTTTTATGGCACTCTCTTAAATTCTGTCTTTAAGCAGGTGGAACATATTTTAAAGACAAATGAAGTGACCGAGAAAGGTCTTCTCATTTTTAGAATGTAGGTCTATACAAGCTTGGGTAAAGCATACACCCAAAGGATCTGAAGTTGATTTTCTCAACTGAAAGAAAATCGAATATTCTACCCACTCTCCCATCAGTTGTGAATGTAACCAAATATAAACTGTATGGAATTTCAAGCCATGAGAAGATCATTCAGTTAATAAACATTTGCACTTATTTACTAAATTATGTGCAGCACCGAGTGGGATGTAAACATAGGTGTTTCTGCTAATAACTTAAGGACATAAATAAAGTGAATTCTAGAGTCCATCATCAAAAAGCAAAAAAGGACTGTTCTCTGTGTGGCTCCTGAAGGACCCTGGGTAATTTGCACCCATGTCTCACACAATGACAGCCCAAGGTCAGTGGCGATGAATGGGCTTCCAGTCAGCAGGATTCACCTGGTCCCCAACACTCATTTCATGCTATTCCCAAGATATCTGACCTCCTTCCTCTGCGTGCCAGGATACAACATAGCCCATTGCACAAATTCCACGAAAGCGAGAGACAATCTCCAAATGAGCGTTAGGCAACCCCGCCGTCACCTGCTCACAGACCTGGGAGTCCATCCCACGACCACCACTTGTGTACCTGCTCCAAGCCCACCCTCCCTGCTGCCTGCGCCCACCTTCCCTACACCACTCAGCCACTCACCAGCCAGCAAAGGACAGTGGGTCCTATAAATCCTTCTCCTTGCTTGTCCTACTTTACCCCCAACTCTCATTTTCCATCTCTAATGACATCACTGAGAGTTTCCTTTATCCCCAAACTCACAGCATCTCCTCCCGCAAAAAAACATAGCCATGGAGACCCTCATGTACATTGACCTTCCTAGAAAAGTAAAGAAGGTGGCCCTTTAAATTCTTACTACCAGAAAAGTCAGCAGGAAACTTAACCAGGAAGGAGAAAAGAGTAGCATTCTGTTGGCAAATGACTGAGTTCACATCTCAGATATGGGAAGGTCCCTAACCCCTGATCCAGTAACTACATATAATTAAAGCCTATAGTGACTTGAAATATAAGGTCACCCTACTATCCAGCATGATGACCATCAAGGAGCCATGCCACAGGCTGGCTGGCCTTTTCCGATTATCAGCTTTGAAATGAAAAAGGAACCTGAGCCTGAGTGGACAGGGGCATCTTAAATTTGAGAGCCCTTCCCCGGCCCCTTCCTGGGGTTGCTGCTCCCCTAATTTGCCTTCCTGTATTCGCCTACAAAGCTGTGCCTGCTGGCTTAGGTTCCCTGGAAACAGCTGTTCCGTTTACTGCCACAATCCCTGTCCCCCAGCAGCGACCCGTCCAGGCAGGAGGAGGACCCCATTCAGAGCTCACAAGTGACTAGCTGGTCCTTCCACAGGATCAGAGTCTCTGCTAGAGGCCATCCTGAGGCTTCACTGCCCATAGACCCCTCCTGTGCTTTTCATGCCAACATCACAATCAGAGGCACTTCGTGATTCATCTCACCTGGCTTAGATTTTCAGCAGGGCTTGGGATACGGGTCTTCCTAATGAGACAGTTATATCTTTTTGAGAACTAAGACGCCCATCTTTAATTTCCCCACATGGCCTCTTACAACACAACACACCAAAAAATGGGTATGAAACAAATGACGCCTTCCTGATATGCCAACCACTAGCTCTGGAGGGAGATGGGATGGGGCAAAATTCATCTTTGCTGCATTCTTCCTATGGTTTCCTTTCTCCCCTTCCCTTCCATCCTTCCAGAGCCAGGAGCCCTCCTGTCACCACTGTGGCCCTTCCTAGGCCTAGATGGCAGATGTGGATTTAGTGGAGCCTGAGGTATATACAAATTAGGGGTCCCTCGTTAAGAAAGAGAACGTGATTTTTTAAAGCTAGATATTGGGGTTGGGGCTAAAGGACAGCTCAGTGGTAGAGCACTTGGCTAGCATTCCTGAAACCCTGGGTTCAATCTCCAACACCTCAAAAAAAAAAGAGTATTAATTTAGAAAGGAAAAATAAAGTGTAACAAATGACCAATTTGTTAAAGCTGACCACAGAAAAGCCAGGGAACAATAATAGAATGCTCTGGTTAGCTTCCTAAAAGACTTCTAGATCAAAAATAAAGATAGATGCTTTTGGCTACTGATTCTGGTCCCCACTTCCTTCAACAACTTGATAATGTCTCCTGGTGTGACATAAAGATGATTAGTGCTTCTAACAGCAAAGTTGACTATAATTTGCCTTTTTTACTATGGAGAGATGAATGAACAAAACACACAATTTCACAGAGAGGTGGGGCTGGTTCTTTGCTGAACTGTCTACAGATCCATACCCTACAAACATGGCAATTATAATAAATTCTATTTTACACAGTTCCTACCCTGAAAGAGGATATGTTTCATATCTGTGTTAGTCCACTTCGCATTGCCATGGCAGAATTCCTGGCTCTAAGTACTCTATAAAGAAAGAGGTTTATGTAGCTCAGGTTATGGAGGCTAAAATTCCGAGATGGGGGCCGCCCCCAACCGGTCCATCCCTGATGACATTCCCCACCCTGTACCGAGTCACAGGATGGAGGAGGGGAAAGGCAAACACCTATGTGCAGCACGGTGGCCTCACTTTATGACAACCTCTTGTGAGACGAATGCACACCCAAGAGAAGCCATCACCTGTGCAGGGGGGGCAGAGCCCTCGTTACTCAATCACCCCCTGTGGAGCACTTCACCACCTCCCATGCTGGAGACCAGGCCTCCAGCACGTGGGGTGGAAGGACACACCCAAGCCAGGCCCCAGCAGCAGCAGGGTTGTCACAGTTGTAGCCACGCACTGTCAGAGTGGTCTTGAATTGGGCGTGCCGCACATATCTGTAATCTCCACTGCCGGGAAGGCTGAAGCAAGAGGGTAGTGAGCTCAAGCCAGCCTGGGCCACACAGCAAATTAGAGACCCTGCCTCAAGGTCAAACATACACAAAAAAATTGAAGGCTGGGGATGTAGCTTAGTGCAAAGGCCCTGGGTTCAATCTTAAACACTATTAGCAGCCTTGCTAATAGAAAGTTTCTATTTTTGATCAATGAGAACACAATCTTTCACTCTGGGCACATCTGATGATTGAAAGTGCTTCCCATAAACCCCTTCAGGCTTAGTGTCTTCTTTGTGGACTGAAAGCTTGGATGCTAGGCACCAAAGGCACATCCATGTGAATGAGACCTTGACCCTAGACCAGGTGACATCTGGCTAAGTTGGCCCAGCAGAAAGCAGGCATATTCGCAGAAACACCTGTAGAAAAGCATAGTTGTGCTACTAGCCAGCCAGATCCTACCAAACTGGTACAAAGTGTTCTCCCTCTGGCTGGATGTGAAAGCCACTTAGTACCACCCTCAGCTCCACCCAAGAGGGGAAATTGGACCAGAGGGAGTCAGAATGGAAAGTGCCAATGGTCTCCAACAGGTGCAGGAAAGATGACCTATGTAGTCCCTTTGGGCTGCTGTAACAGAACATCTGAGACTGAGGATTTTATAGGTAACAGAAATTTATTTCCTTTCTCACAGTTCTGGAGGTTGTGGGGCCCAAGACCAAGATGTAGGTGGACTCAGTGTCCAGTCCGGCAAGGGTCTGCTATCTGCTCATTGCTGTGTCCTCACTGGTGACCAGGCAGGTGGGCCTGAGCCCCATCCTGGCACTATTGCAAAGACACTAGTCCTACTCACAGCCATGAGCAAATCACCTTCCAGAGGCCCACCTCTTACCACCACTGCACTGGGATTAAGTTTCCACGTAGATTTTGGAGGGACACAAACACTGGACCCATAACACCTTCTATGGATTTTATAAAAATACTGGACTCATTGCTCAGCCTTTTCCTGGGAACCCAAATCTAGGCTATCCATTCTGAGGTAAGAAGACGAGTAATATTTATTAAGTACTTATCTCAGCTTTTATTTTTACATTTACAAAGTCATTTTGTTCTAAACCTACCTTGCAAGGGAGATAATGTTTCATCTTAGGAATGAAAATGAAATGTTTAAATGGAGGTTCATAACAAGTTTCCAAGCACACACTCCAAAAACCTGATGAAAAGACTGTGTCCCAGGACGCAGCCCCTGGACAATAGGGCTGAGATACAGAAATGACTGGAATTGCACACACTTCGGTATTAAATTTGAGAGTTCCTTTTTTTCCCGTGTCCACTGACTACTTTCTAAATTTTATCTTTCTGTGGAAAGAACACCTAACATGACCTCTTATCCAATTTCCCAGTGTAGGATTTTTTATTGTTGACTATAGGTACAATATTGTCCAGCCAATCTCTAGAGCTTATTGATCTGCTTCACTGAAATTTCATATCTGCTGACTACCAACTCCTTATTTTCCTCTCCCCATAGCTCCTGGTCGCCTGCCTTCCATTATTTGCTTCTACACATTTGGCTACTTTAGATACCTCAGAAGCAGAATCCTTCAATACTTGTCCTTCTGTGCCTGCCTGATTTAACTTAGCATAAGGTCCTCAAGGTTCATCTACGTTGTCACAAATTGCAAGATATCTTTCTCCAAGATGAACAGTATTGCATATGTAATATGTCACATTTCCTGCATCCATTCATCTGTTGATGGACAATTAGGTCGTTTCTACATCTTAGCTGTTGGGAATAGTGCTATGACGAATATAGGAATACTGGTATGTTGGAGATCACACTTTCAGTTCCTTTGGATAAATATTCAAAAGTGGGAGATTTCTGAGTTATGTGGTAGTTTCATTTTTAATATTTTGAGGACCCTCCATACTGTTTTCCATAGCAGCTGCACCATTTTGCACTTCCACAGTGTGTAATGGTTCTAATTTGCAATCTTAACAACACACACACACACATAAATATATTGTTTTAATTTTTTTTTCAGTACTGGGAATCGAACTCAGGACCTCACAGTGAGCTCAATCCCCAGTCCTTTTCTGTTTCTAACTTCTCACTAAATTGTGAAATTTCCCAGGCTGGACTTGAACTTTTGATCCTCCTGCCTCAACCTTACAGAGTGCCAAGATTGGAGGAGTATAGTATATTTTAAAGAAAAGGAAAATAATTCACAGGAATGAGGAAATTATTGATAATAAGTCTGTACATTATATTACTGCTGTGGTCTGCATTATAACCTCTCAAAAATATATTGCAGCTCTACCCCCACACACCTGCAGTATTTCAGGATGTGACTTTATTTGGAAAAAGAGGCTTTGCAGATTTAACCAAGTTATGATGAGGTCATTAGGATGGGCTCTAATCCAACATGACTGAAGTCTTCATAAAAGGAAATCTGAACACAGACATACAGAGAAGACCATGCGAGTCACATTTGGAGAAGGTGGCCTGCAGCGGGAATGATGCAGCTACGGACAAGCCAAGAAACAGCTGGGGCTTCCAGAAGCTTGGAGAAAGGCACGGAACAAGCCTTCATTGAGTGCAGCCCAGCTGATGACTTCTGGTCTCTAAACTGGAAGAGAACAAAGCTTCTGCTGTTTTCAGCCTCCCAGTGTGAGATGCTTCATCTCTGAAGTCCTAGGAACTAATGCAAATGCCTTCCTTTGGAGATATTTAGATTTTTAAGGCTACTTTAAAAGTCACACAGATGTCTTTAGGATGCTAAAGTTCAAAGCAAGAGAGAAGCTGAGGTACCAGTGATGCTCCCACACAGACAGCTAGCTACCTGTGCTGGGGACACTGCCCACCTTCAGTCCTTGGGAGAGATTTCAGGCCACAGGGACCCCGGGATCAAGCCACAGCCCAACAAGCATAGCAACTCTACCAGCTCCTCACCAGGGTGAATTTTAATTTCTTCCAACACCAGTGCAGTACTAAAAAAAACTGTCAGAAAATAATCACTTCAAGAGGAAATTACAGATGCATATTGCCAATAAAATTTATAAATGTATCTTCTCGCGGGTACACAGCCTAAAATATCACTAGGGTTTGGGGGTTTTCTTGGGTACATGTTTTTAAAGGGAGTTTCTAACATTTAAAATTAAATATGTGACTGTACTTTTAAAGTTGACCATATTAAAAGTTGGAAAGGAAAAAATATCAAGTTTACTTGGCTTATTAACTGGCAAAATAGTATGCGCCTAACTAGTATTTTGTAAGCTTTATTATCAAGATATTACTATTATGAAAACCTACATTTAACATTATAGTATTTTATATTTAATTTTTTAAAATTTTTATTTCTGCCAGAGATTTAGCTCAGTGGCATAAGTGCTTGCCTGGCAAGCGCAAGGTCATGAGTTCAATCCCTGGTACTGAAAAAAAAAAATTATTTCTATGTAGTAGATAAAAATTTCTCACTATAGGTAGAAATCTGCAGTGTATAATAGGAAAATTCAAATTACTTTAAAATAAAAAAGCTTGTCCTTCCTGGTTTAATTTTAGTATCCACTTCTTGATGTAATCATTCAAAATGTATTTATAGCCTAGAAATGAAAAATACATATTGTTACATTTGCTCCTAAGGGTCAATTTTTCATCAACCAAAGAACGACCATTATTCAGTTGTGCTTATATGAATATAATCACTTTAAAGAAAAAAAAACACAAATGTGATAGTTGAATTGAAAACCAGGAAACAGATCTCTTTTCTGATAAACAACGTAAACTAAAAATCAAAGTTCCAGTTGGTATCACACCTGGGTTTCTGAAAACACAAAGTTTTGGATTGTTGGGCTAGGGATTTAGCTCAGCAGCATAAGTGCCTGTCTTGCAAGCACACGGTCATGAGTTCAATCCCTGGTACTGATAAAAAAAAATTTTTTTGGATTGTTTTAATGAGTAGCATGTTTATAGCCTTCCCAATAGCAATCTAATAATTGAAATACATTATTTTCACCATTCTTATCTTAATATTACATTAACCCAATCTATTTCTACAAATTGCAGGTTTGCTGTTTGTTATATTAAGAGTTATATATGAAATTCTAATATCTTGTTCCCATATCATAATAAATATTCTCTCAAAGTTGGATCTGGGGAAATTTCACTCTTGGTTGTTTAACTGGAAGCAAATGCATATATGGGATTCATCCCCTATTGGTGTGAGTGACAGAGACTGACGGTATGAGCGGTACTTTGACATCTTTGGTGGGTAAGACCCCATAGCAAGGAAAAAGCCACTTAACAGATCATCATTAGCTCCAGCCATCAGAAAACAAATTAGGCCCTCCTCCCTCCTCACCTCTCTCATATTCCATTCATGATTTGGGGGACAGATAGTAGTTTTTAAAGATGTCCTCAAAACACCTCACTCCACGTACACTTCATACAATGTGAGGCTGACATTGCTCCTATTGAGAACTGAAGAGCAGAAGACTGTTGCTGCCTTGCCCAAGAGATTACAGAGAGATGGAGCTTCTGAAGTGAGGTCATAAAAGTGATGCAACCACTACCTCACTCTCCGGATTACTCCCTCTTTGAACCTTTAGGCCATCAGGAAAGCAGCGCAGTGGGTAGCACTGCTGGTAGGAAGCCCAAGTAGCCCCTGAAGACACCACATGAAGCAGTCAGAGACCATATGAAGAGAGAGATCCTGGGCCAGCAGCACCTCCTCCAGCCTCCCAAGTGCCGGGGTGAGGCCTTCCAAGGCAGAACCACCCGACCGGAACACAAAAATTCAAAGAGATGAGACCACAGTTGCTATTTTAAGCCCCTAAGTTTGAGGCTGATCTGTTGTGCAGCAATAAGAAAAATCAACTTCTAGCAGAACTAGACGTTCTGCTTTTATTTGAAAGGAGATTTTTTTTTTTTTTCGTTTTGCTTTGTGTGTGTTTTGTGATGCAGGGCTCAGTCAAACCCAGGGCCTTGCACACACTAGGCAAGTGCTCTGCCACCAAGCTACTCTTCCAGCCCTGGACATACCTTACATACCCCCTGCCCCGGCCATTCCTTATCTGAAAGAGAAAAGACAGGAGAACCTGTGAAGATCAGGCCACAGGGCGTGCAGAGGAGAAATCAGTTACAAACCCCCTCCTTCTCAGGCTTCGGTGGCCTGATCTGATCCAGAGAGGGAAGGGGAAAGGGGCGGGTATGGGTGCCAAACTGTAGAGCTGCTCTGAAACCAGAACAGCACAGAGTCAGTACACGTTAGGGTGTCTTTACCCCCAAATAGCAGAAGTTTGAGCTTCATCTAAGTTTATCAATAAGGCAGCATTTTCTATTTCTCTTTTTCTCATAAAAATGCATCTCTTACTGCATAATGGATCAACACCCTATGGCATCAGCCCTTGAGCAGTGGTCTGGGTTCCATTACTGCACTTTCAAGCTATTTTACCTGGGGAGTCACTTAATTTCTTTTGGGCCTCTGAATTTTCATCGGTACAGCAAGGCCCACACTGAACAGCCATGTGAGAATGGGAGGGGACCGGGTATGTACAGGGCGCACCAAGCACACAGCAGGCCCTCGGAAATAATTTCCCCATCATTCTTTGCTAGTTTTAGCCCCAATGCTAATTAGCTGTGTGACTCTAGGAAACTGACTTAGCCTCTCTTGCCTTTGGTTTAATCTGTGATCAGAATTCTTCCTCTGCATAATGAGCTATCTCACATTCCCATTCATTGTATACTTTCCAGATTTCTACCATCAACTTGTCTCTTCATCTCTGGTCCCCTGGTCTCCCCAACCACCCTGTGCATGTTTCCAAGGTCTCTCTTGTACTGGGCAATGCAGCTGTGCATTCCTGATCCCCCCCCACCCCGTCCCTGTTTTCAAGGGAAAAATCTAAAACTGGGCGCATGGTTCCCTTCACGCTGAGCCTTGGGACTCCCTCTGCAGCCTCCACCTGCCCCTGAGACCCGGAGCATGGCTCCTGCAAACCCCTCAGCGTCCCTGCAGCAGTCCTCTCTCCCTCACCCCCTTCCTCCTTGTGTCTACACTGCCATCTTGAACTCCATTGTCTCCTTTCGACTGAGCATTGTCTCCCTAGGAAACCCTTTCTGACCCTCCAAGGCGGGAGCAAGAACAAATCTAGTGAGTGCTTCCAACCCAGAGCTGATCTTCTGCAATTAAAAGGCCACTCTGTCTACTCCAGACCAGTTTTAAACCCCTCAAGGTAGGGACAATCCCATTTTTCATCTCTTTGCCCCAGCACCACCGGTGCTTAGCCCACCTTTGCTGGACATGGAAGGGCACTGGACAGCAAACTGGAATGTGGCTGGACTGCAGTCTCTCACCTTGCCTCAGCCCCTCCAGAACTTAACAGGCTTAGGATTTTCTTCCCATGTTGCATTTACTAATGAGAAAAAATGTACCCTGTGCCTGTCTTCCTTTTAAGTCACTGCTTTGCAACTGAATGGTTTTGGTAAAAGACTTTAAAAAATGAAAAATAGAGGGTTTTGTGACTCTTCCTTGTGGTCTCCAGCTTGCATTTCTACATCTCACAGGCAGAACCAAGTTTGTGTCTTACAGGATAAGACTCCATGACCCAAGGTTCACAGAGCACAGGAAAGGCAGAGATGAGTCTGAGAGGAAAGTGGGAGAAGGCGGGAGGACTTGGGCCACATCCCAGAGCGGGACACAGCTGGTAGGGTGAAGAAGCACCCAGAAAATCAAAACCATCAGGGACCAGGCAAGACTGGACCGCTGCTTGCTCAACACTCTAAGAGGATCCCACTGCTCATGTCCTGATTCCTGAAGGTTCCTGTTCCAAGCCCACTCCCCGCTCAAACCCCAAACCTTTCCTCCTGCTTCCCCTTTCCCCACATCCAATCCCCACAGTGTTTCTATCGCTTGCTACTCAGAAAGACGAAGCATCCAGGGGCCTCAGACTCAGCTCCGCCCAGCCAGAGTTCGAGTGGGTCTCTGACACATGCCTGCCACGGGTCCGTGAGGCAGCCTCGAGCCAATGCCATCTGAGCCCCAATTTTCTAATGGGTGAGATGATCACAGCTGCACCTACCTCCTGAGGCTGTAATGGGGGCTGAGGTCATCGTGCAAACTGCTTAGCACAGGTATAGGCCACGAGGGCTACTACAACCAACTACTACAGTACAATGCTTTAAGCAATATACATTTATTTTCTCACAGTTCTGGAGATGGGAAGTCCAAGATTAAGATGTCTGCAGGTTCCACTGGAGGTCTATCTAGATGGCCCCTCTTTGCCGTGTGCTCACAGTCACCCCCCAGTCTATGTGTATTTATGTCCTAATCTTCTTTTGGGACTTCAACCTATTATTAGCTTGGGGAGTCCAAAATTCAGCCCATAACACACAGTGAACATTTCCACTGTAGTGCTTATCAAAAGTGGCCCTGTTGGCTATAAAATGGTATCTTTTTATTAAACTGCCAGTGGAGTGAGCTTGCTGGAAGGCTTGGCCCTTTTCTTTTTCTCTCAGTGATGGTCTGGAGGCCCCATCTGGTCCTTTGCCACTGCTGCAGCATCCTCTGCTTCCATCCACCCTGGGCTGCTACCCAAGCTTGCATCCAGCCTTGGCCTTCAGGAGGCCACTTCTGGCTCTGCCTCTTTGCTGGCTGCAGAACAGGCCCCACTCCCTCTGCACGGCTGCCTTCCCCTGGAGGCTGCCAGTGCTGCCCACTGGAGGAGGCATGACTGCCCCGATGCATTCCCAGCCCCCACTCAGCATGGCTCCACGCTCTTGGATGGTCCCTGCTTGTGGACCAACGCCAGAGTCAGCAGAAGTACCTTTCTGAGTGCTAGGCCTGGCTTCATTTCTCTTAATGAACAGGAAACAGGACAGCCCAGGACACTAGTGCATCACAGCCCTTTTATTCTTTACCCAAGACAGGCTGAAGGACATTCAGAACTGACCCACACACCTGCAGCTTTCCAGAAGTAAGACTTTTAATTATTTTTCAACACCCAAGAAGTCCGTAAGAGTCTTCCTGCAGGCTGCTTCAAAAAAGAAAGATAGTAAGTCCATCAGCAGATGAATGGATAAGGCAGATGTGGTATTTGTACACAATGGAGCACTTCTCCACCCCCCAGAAGGATAAACTTAAGAGTCATTTATGGGAAAATGCAGGTACCTTAAAACTATAATGGTAAGTGAAATAAATCAGACACACAAGCTTAAATATCACATGGTTTTGTGTTGTATGAGAAATCCAAAGTATAAATAAAGGGCAAAATAAAAGATAAATAATAGGAAACAGGGATCTTTCACAGAAAAGCCAGGGACCAAGAGATGGAGGGAGAGGAAAAGGAAGACAGACGAAGGGCACAAAAGAAGAATTAAGACGTGTTACACACATGCCCCAACTCCCCACGAGAAATAAAATCATTATGTACTAGAAGCATGAACTAATAAAAAAAAAAAGACACTTTCCCATTCTGACCCTTCACATTAACTCCCTGTGGCAGAAATGGTAGCCTTCAGAAATCCAATTATAATTTTATGTCCCCTTCCAGGGTAGGGACAATGTCAGGCTTTCCCTATAGGCTTACAGGGGAAGCTCTAGACAGATCTCTCCTTTCTTGGTACATACTGGGTCTCCCGGAGATGGTCCACTGGTCTTATTGTGGTCATTCAGCTACAGTGGTCAGGGGTCCAATTCATGCACCTCACTTGGATCCCCACAAGAAAAGGGAAAAAATATCACAAATTGAATAATAAGCATTTGGTAAGCCTCAGAGCTATAAAAGGGAATTTGAGAAAACTGTCTCTAAGAAAGTGCTTAATACAAATTAGGAAGGAAGGAAGGAAGGAAGGAAGGAAGGAAGGAAGGAAGGAAGGAAGGAAGGAAGGAGAGAAAAGGAAAATAGAAAGAAATGAGAAGGAATGAAAGAAGGAAGAACAGAGAGAGGGAAGGGGGAAAGAAGGAAGGAGAAAAGGTGCCAAGGGACAGAGGAAAGGAAAAAGGCGAAAGAATAAAGAAAGGCCGTGTCCCCCAGAGCCTCCCCACAGGAGGGCCTTAGCAAGCACTTACTGAATTCAATCCCACTGCTCAGGTATCTTCAATATCGTTTTCCCTACTCTGGCCTCTCTTTCTAAGCATTTTCTTCAGAGAAAGGCAAATTCATTCAGCACCCAGGGCTCCTGGCAATGGCAGGGCCTGCCCCAGACACGGGAGGACAAAGGAATCCACACCCCGTCAAGCGGTTTCCTCGGACCAGACTCTGAGATCTGGGAAATGAAAACAGCCGTGATAGGTAATTCACTCTTGGGTTGAAGTGATTGGGTTTTGCTCATAAACAAAGTAACTGAGCATCTGCCCCACTCTTTTTGTCTCTGAGTTACGGACAAAACAGCAGAGAGGTGTAAATAAACAGCCACTGTGCTCGGCACCAGGAAAGAGCCAAGTGTGACTAAAGAGGGAACTGTAACAGGTAACCTTCCTCCTGGCACCTCCCAAGCCGCCCGGAGCAGCCGACTCCTCCAAATACCTACAGGCGCAGCATCTTTCCTCCGTGCTGATACTCGCTTCTGAAATGCTGCCCCCAGACCTGGGGAGAAAACTGAATAGTTTGTGGAGGCCCCATTTCAGGCAGGCAAGGAGTATGCTTTGCTTCAGTGTCTGTTTCTGTTTGCTGAATAATGTAACCACAGGAACCCAGGCTGCAGTATTAATTGTGGGGGATAATGATTATTTCCACCTTTGCTGTTTTAAAGCTCCCTCTGCAGCTGACAGACAGGTCTGAGCCAGGCATGGTGACACACTCCTGTAATCCCAGCATTTGGGAGGCTGAGGCAGGCAGATTGTGGCAAGTCTGAGACCAGCCTGGGCTACAAAGTGAGCCCAAGGCCAGGCTGAACCACATAGTCGAGATCCTGTCTCAAAAAGACAAAAAGAAAAAAAAAACACTGAACATTCATCACCAACTCCATGGTCACTGGTCATGTCTTGAAGAATACTGCTTCTCCCTGAAACATACACACTTCATTCTAACCCCCTTGACCGCTAGCTAACATTAGTCAGTCTTCACATATCTGTCAATGAATCTGACCAGGAAGACTATTTCTAACAACACCAAAGGCACCGGACTCTGTCAAACAACATCAGTCTTCATACACTACCCAGCCATACTTAGATCTGAGACAGATGGACAACCAGACCATGTGACCTGATAAAAGTACTCTCGGGTGATATTTACAGACCCTCTTCTCACATTAAAATCAAATACACGAAGCTCCGCCTTTCACCCTGACAGCGCAGTCCTCCCCTGGATTCACCCGCTGCTCTCTTGCATGGTGTATCAAAAAACTCCTAACACTGGGGATCTAGCTCAGTGGCTTAAGTGCCTCCCTGGCAAGTCCTAAGTTCGATCCCAGGTACAAAAAAAACCTCCTAAGGCTTAACTTTCCTGCATTCCCTGACAATGCTGTGCCTCATAGGGCATTAGTGATAAATTATTAGGGTGACCAAAATCTCTTCCTCCTTGACTTTGGACAAGAGACAATCAGCTGCCACTGACAAGCATCAGAAGAAGATGCTGATGGATGCAGGAACAGGAAGGTTGAGCCACACAGTCATTCTTGCCTTTCTTCACTTTGATCTGAACACGCTGCCCCGCCCGCCTCTAATTTATGTAAAGCAGGAGCTGTTTGCTTAGCTGAGGCACAGAGCAGGACTTGCAAATGAGGGTTACAAAGATGTGAGGTATGTGCACAGAAAACATTTACCAAAAGATGGCTTTTGTCCCTGGAGAAAGTTGTGCAAACATTTTAGAAGCATTATTCTTTTATCATTTTTCCAACTACAAAATTTACATCTATGGCATATATTTCATAGGCAAGTATTCATTATAAAAACATTTAAATAAATGATAAAATTCCTCTTTAATGTCACTAGCCAGATAATCAGGACCAATACTTCAGTGTGTGTTCTGCTGATTTATTTTCTATTTATATATCCTTTTTATTTTCATAACAGAAATTTATGCCTTTAACTTTTTTCTCAACACGTGTCGTTACTAAACATGCTGAATAATACTTGAGGCATAGACATCTTTGCAAATTTAACAGAAAAAAGAGGTGTGTCGAGTTACTTTCTTAGACTACTACTAAGGTTAAACAGGAGACACTAATATTCTTAAATTCTTTAGCTTCGACTGGAACAGACCAACAAAAAATTAGACACAAAGAACCCAGCAGTGAAACAACACTGCTAGCAGTTTTGCTTTATATCCTCATACAATAAAACTTGGTAAAGTTGCATATGATTTTACAGTACATGGATTTTTAAGACTCCCTTGAAGGTACATGCAATATGCCTGGATTTTTTTTTTTTTTTTCATTCCACAACATTCATTTTAAGAGAGCTGGGGATGCAGCACTGGTAGATTGCTTCCCTGCATTACCAAAGTCCTAAGTTGGAACTTCAACACTGAAAGAAAAAAGACTTGAAAAGTTAAAGGAGCAGGACCTTGAAAAGAGGAAGCCAATCTGCACGCAGAGCACGCCAGGGGCGCAGAGGCAAGCCAGGACAGAAGGAAGCCACCGTGGGGCTTTGTCTTGTCTTGTCTTGTCTTTTTTACTTTTCACACCCTCTCTCTCTCTTCCTCTCTCCCCCTCTCCAAGGGAACTAATCATTTGCTTTCCTCCAAAGCAAAGTCTAAAGACCGCTAGTAACAGCCAACAAACTTGACACAAAGCGACCTTCGCCACACCTGGATATCTGTGATGCTCGCTAAGGGACAAGAGTCGCAGGGCCCACTTGGCTGCCGACTGCGGCCTCTCGGCAGCCAGCGGAAGCGGGGTGCAGAGGCCGAGGAGAGCTGACCCTGAACCCAGGGCCTTCGCCTGGGCCTGGCGCCCTGGTGGGCTGGGCAGCTCACTGCCACCTGCAAACCTGTAAAACTCAAGAAACCGCCGCTCCAGCTCAAAAGCCCACAGAAGCACTCTCAGGACCCCAAACCCTGACGTTCAGCCCTAGGACCACAGCCTGACCAGGTCGCTGTCGCCACCCTGCAAAGCCGGAAGCCCGGCAGAGCCGAGTCGCGCATGCGCGCGAGCGCCGGGCGGGGCGCGGAGCCGCAGCGGAGCGGACGGTACCGGCTTCTCCATGGCGTGCGCGGCGCTCCGCGGGGCTCGCGGCGGTGAGCGCGGCCTTCCAGGGTCCCCGCCGCCGCCGCTCTGCCAGCTCGCGCTGTCCGAAGGGTCCACTTGGGCCGCGCGTCCCTGGGCTCTCGGGCTGTTTACGGCTCCCGGCGTTGCCATGGCGACGCGCGATGCTCCGCCTGGACCCTCCCCCTCCCCCTCCCCCTCCCCCCTCCTTCCCACCCAAAGCTGCTAGGTGGTGCCCACAGGAGGGAAACCCAAAGCCGGGGGCCCCAGGCCCCCACCCCAGCACTTAAGCTTTTCTGTGAGCACCATCTGTAGCCACATCCAGTTGTTTGGATTAAGTGTCTCTGGCTTCAGGAAGAAAGAAAATTAAAAAACAGAATTTAGAAGGTTTCGACTTCAATTTGCCCAGCTTCCCACAGGGCCTGGAATTAAAGTTCGATTCTTCTCCTCTCATTGTTGTCTGGCACTTTCACTACTGTTTCATCTTAGTCTTCAGTGGGAACTTTTAACCTGGGGTTCTAACCTGGAGGTGACAAAACGCTAAACATACACACTTATGGCTTACTCCCTACCTCTCTGCATACGCAGGACCTTGCAGAGGAACTTGAGTGGACACGCCGTCCTCCCCATGGGCAACTCCTCTCAGCCAGGCCAGCGCTGTCCAATAGGGACACACTGTGTGGCATACATGTAAGTTAATAGGAGCCATATTTTAAAAAATAAAACAATAGATGAAACTGATTTTATATTTAATTTAACCTAATATGTACCAAGTATTATTTCAATATGCTATCAATATAAAAACTATTCATGAGATCGTTTATGTTGTTTTATCATATGTGGTTCTCGCAATTGATAGGTTTTTCCTTGGCTTAGTAGAGAAACGAGCAGAAAAAGGAAAAATGTGAAAAACAGCCTTTATGGTGGGCTCAGGAAGGCTGCAATAACAGTGCAAGAGCCCCTTGAGGCAGACAAGTGGTGGTGCTGGGCTTTTATTGGGTTTGACAGGGATTGGAGTTTGAAGGGCCGGACAGAATGACGAAATGACAGCTGATTGGGAGAGCTTCACATTGGCGGAACCCATTGACTATCTGATGTGTGTTTGCGATTACAGCACACCTCATCTCAGCCCCCCACATTTCAAGTGCTGGAAGCCACAGGGAACTGTGGCTACTACCTCAGACAGAACAGGTCTACTAGATACTAAGTTCTAGAAAGAACCACCCAAATCCTCTTGAAGAGTGGGAATACTGCATGGGCTCAGAAGGTCTAACAAACACTTAATTGTCTCAATTCTCACTAGGAAAAGAAAAGAGCTCTTAAGCAGCATCAACAATCTCCAGAAATTAAGACTATTTAAAACGATGTTTAAACTCTGACTTCACTGACTTCATAAGCAATCTGTGTAGTTTTGCCTTAAAAAGCCATCTTTGCCATGGGACGCTTTTCATGTTTGTACCAAGAGGGTGCTGAGTTCCCTCCCACGCTGCTGCCAGGAACTGCACAATGTCATCATCCTGCCTCCCCTCCTCAGAATGTCATCCAAGGTCATATCCTGTAATCACACTGATAACCAGCTCCAGAGTTTTGGAACTCGGTCCCTCAGGGGGCTTACTTTTTTAATAGCGATGAAAACTCATCCTGGCAAGGAAAAAGAGTCACAGGTGAAAACACTAGCCATAGGAAGTAAGTCTGAGAAGGGGGAAAGAAAGCTCACACTCTTCTAGTGATCATTGTGCGTTAACTCAGTTTGTGTTTGCTTTAAACCTGACCATCGTCATTACTGCCCTGATCACCGAGTAGACACAGAGAGGTGAGCTGGCTTGCCCGAGGTTGCATAAGCAGAGGACTAGAATGGCTGTGAGCCTTGTGGCTAAGCTTCACACATGCCCAGCTTCTGTCTATATTAAGATTAGAGATGGTCCTGGGGAGAGAGGGAGAACTATCGGCTCATCAGCATAGGTCTGCCTGATTTCAGAAAGAAAGGGCTACCACTGAGCAAATGCAACCTTATTGTTCTCTGACCTGTGCTATCTTAAGCAAAATTGTAAGCTAGACCTTTCTGTCTTTGGTATCCCCTTTCTGCTAAAATTCTTTTGATGTCAGAGGATTGTGTGCTATTGAGGATTCCTAAGAGAAAGCAGACTTCCTTGGATGTAGTCTGGGGCCCAGACCTCCCTCAGCTATGCTGGTCCACCGTAAGTGCTTAATGACTCCCTGCCTCAGTAGGGAAAGCTTCCCGAGGAACATAGATGAACTGCCACAGTGAGAAACTGTTGGGCAAAATGAGGTAACGGGCTCAGCCACCTCGTGCGCTTCCCACAGCTATACTCTCAAACCTGCCCTTCTGGAAATGGAATCAGAGAGATGACGGGCTGGCGAGGAAGAGGTTTGAGGTGGAGGAGGTCTTAGACCTCTTAAGTCTTTCCTGCCCTGACTATGACTGGAGACTGCTCCAACACTGAGGAATACACAGTCGTGCCACGGGAAAATAATTCCTTTTTTACTCTAGAAGGTTTTTAAGTAAACTTCAACCTAAAACCCCTACTAAATAATGCTTGCTAAGTGGGTCTTTTAACAAGATATGCATGCTTGGTACTTCTATTTTCCAGCACACAATAAATGCTCAAAAAATAGGTCTTGAAAGTAAAAAGCTTAATGGAAAGAATACAGGGTGATTGATTCCTTGTCTGTCCACATTGTATCATAGACACCAAGACTAATTATATAGAACTGTAAAATTTCAGGTCTGAGAATAATCTAGATGATGATTTCATTTATAGAAAAGAATGTCATTTTATGGAAAAGAAAATAGGACTGACTCACTGGAGACCACATAGCTATTAGCTGACGGAAATAGGACTCAAAATCAAGTCATCTTTTTGTGCTGTGTTTTAGTACATGGCAGTACTTAAAAATCATGCATTTCTTCCCTAGATTTGAATTTCAGGATCAGAGTGCTTTACAATCCTCCGCCAATTCCCTGATGTTCCATAAAATTTATTGTTTTTATCCATCATTATAGTCATATAATAAGAGGGAGGGAAGGAAGGTAAAAAAGGTAGGAGAGTAAGAGGGAGTGTGAGGGAGAGAAGGAAGAAGAGAGAGGGGAGAGGGGGAGAGAGAGAGATTGACATAGTAACTCATTTGACTGATTATTGGATAGAATTCTATTAACTCTTTACCTCCATAGTTTTTAAGAAAACTCATAAACTGCCATAAACAACAGCAGGTTGTTGGGCTAGTAACATCAGCATACAATGAAGAAATTAGTAGGTCAGAAATGAATATTAATGTTAGGGTTTTCTCACACAATGCAAAAGCAGAAGGAAAGAGAAAGAGGCCTTTATTAAGGATGCAGAGAGGAGCCCACAACCAGCAGGGGTTTGGCTTTCTCCTTTAACCAGACACAGAGTGGGAAGTTGAGCATGGGGCAGGCATGAATGATGTGTGAGGAACTGATTGGAACTTTCTTTACACACAAAATGGAAAGGGAAGTTGCAATTAGGGCTGAAGAGGAAGGAGTAGGAAGTGGTCGTGAGGGTAAGCATTTCCACTTTGGCCCTCCACCATGTCAGACCACCGCCATAATGTACAATAATCTATATTAGGGCAAAAACCTTTTGATTAAATTCTCATTTTAAAAACTGAGCAGTGGTAGAAGTCCCTCTTGGTTGGCTAAACCACTTACACTTTGGTCTCGTTTATCTTTATCTACCTGCAGTAGGGAGATAGGAAAGGGTAAATATTCCCAGCCTCCTTTGCAGCTGTGTGTGGTCATGTGATATGGCTGATGAATCATAGTGACACTCTGTTAAGGTCTATGGGAATAGATGACTGATAGACTATTATCAGTCAACTTCCCTACTACTTGGACAAAATACTGAAATCGCCAACTTAAAGGAGGAGACATTTATTTTGGCTCATGGTTTCAAAGGTTACAATCCATTGTCAGCTTCAACAGAGGGGCATGGCAAAGGTCCCTTAAGGTACCTGGAAAAAGAGAGGTCAAGCCAGAGCGAAAGTGAGAGAGATAACCTCCAAAGGTAAGCACCCAGGAATCCACTTCTTCCAATTGAGCCCCTAACATCACATTTGCTAGTATCCTATCAGTGGATTCATCCACTGATGAATATAGAGCCCTCATAATCCAAACACCTTCCAAAATCCCTACCTCTGAACACACAAGACTTTGGGGAACATTTTATATCTAAACCATAACACAAACCCAACTATTCCTTTCACGCCTTCTTCCAGCTGGCACGATACCTGTAAGGTGTTACAGTCAGTCACATTATAACTATGAGGGAAAAATCATCTGCATAACAGAAATAAGAACCTCGATATCTCTGAGGTTCTGAATCAATAGTAACAACTGTCTCTCCCAAGCCCAGTTGATTCATGGGGGAAATTAAACCTCTGTTTAGAGCACTCTCCATTGTGTTTTCTATTATCTGAAATGGGAAGCATTCATAAGTGACACAGCAGCTATCAACTCTTCTTGTTTCTGTGGGTCCATTTGATTTTACAAATAGAAGAGTTCTAAGCGATGTAATGAGAGGATAGTTCTACCGCTCTCCTGACTGCAGAGCAGGAAGGTGGCTCAAGTCCGTCAGTGGGTGAAATCCCACACAGGTTTTGTTCACATCCACCCAAGCACAGATGCGGAGTGCACGGGTGGCATTCCTGCCACTCTGGCACTGCCATCCCGGGTGCCCAGAATCCCATGGTCTCTTTTAAAGGCAGGGGATAAAAGGGATCATATATATGTCTGGATGTTGAAGCAGGTCAGACAAGCTAAGCAAAGCCTCCAAGCACAGAGCAACATCAGCATTGCTGGAAGATGAAGGGATCCCCACGGTGAGCAGCCAGGCCACCACAGGCGCTGTCCCCCCAGCACCTGGCTGCCCAGGATGCTTCTCCCAGTCTCTCCCCATTCTGTTACTGACGGCCAGGCTGTGCTCCATGACATGCAGGCTGCGCGGCCACGCTGGCTTTAAGGAGAAGCAATGCCCAGGTACTGCAGAGGACCTTGTCCTCTTCGGGTGACTACCATTCAAATCTCCTTTGAACATTTGAAGAATTTCCTACCAGGCAGAGCCTTCCATCCTCTTTAGATGAAAAGTACTCAGTACTTTCCCACTCATCTTTATATGGAGAGGTTTATTATATGACCCAGACGTGACCAGTCAAATGCTCTCGTCCTGGACTTCAGTCAGAAACTGGCGACCAAAAACATGGCACAGTAGACAGCACATTCTGGCAGCTGATGGCAGCAGCAACAACAGCATTGGATTTGCTAGGGCTGTTGTAGCAACAGTGGCCTCCTAATTTGTGTATCCAGGGGCCAGCCAGAGCAGTACCAATGTCTTCAACAGACTGTTGGCTTTGTGGCAGGATGTCTGACTATGCTCTTCGCCACAGGTGTACTCACTCATTTTCTAAGCCTTACTGTCCAACTTTGTCAGCTATTCTGAGCTGCCTAAATCCTTATCTTTTTTTCAGTTCCAAGGACTGAACCCAGAGCCCTCACACTGACTTGCATCTCCAGCCCTTTTTCTATTTTTTTATGTGAAACAGGTCTCACTAAGTGACAAAATGAAAGCCCAGGCTAGTCGTGAACTGCAATCCTCCCTTCTCAGCATCCTTGAATGCTGAGATTACAGGCATGCGCTGCCTCACTCAGCTTCCTTATCCTATTAATACACGCTTTTTTATTTTATTGTGGGTTCTTTGCTTCTGTTTCAGTTGCTTGCAATTAAGAATCCTGACAGACACAGTCACATATCTGATGCTACCCTATCCTTTAAGTCTATAAGCAACCTTCACCCATGGCTGTTGTATGTATAATGAACCTTCTACAAGTTTGAGGATACTAGTGAGTGGAAGGAATTATGGGAGTAGAAGAGGAAAGATGTAAAGTAGCACAATAACATGACCTCAGATTAGAAGACAAATAGTTTCTTCCTTGGGAAGAGAGGCATGGTTTGTTAGTTCCTAAACTGATTTTCAATTTGCAAAAGTATATTATTAGTCACTGGCTTAGAGAGGATCAGAATCAGTAAGATTTATGTATATATGTATGCATATATATAGGCAAACTCTCTCTCTCTCTCTCTCTCTATATATATATATATATATATATATATATATATATATATATATATATATATATATATAGACAAACTCTCTCTCTCTCTCTCTCTCTATATATATATATATATATATATATATATATATATATATATATGGATTCATTTCAAGGAATTGGTCTGCATGATTGTGGAGGTTGGCAAGTACAAGATCTGGAAAGTAGTCAGGAAGTTTGGACAAAAACTGACCCTGCTGTGCACTGGTTTTGTTCACGTCCACCCAAGTATAGATGCAGAGTGGGTGGGTGGCATTTGCTCTTCCTTGGGGAAACCTCAGCTCTACTCATGAACTTATAAGCCATCCTCAGTTACTTCTCGCTCACCAGCTATATGACTTAAAATGGACATAAGAAAAATACATTTTGAGGTGCAATTGTTTTCTTTTTTAATTTTATTTTAGAGAGGATAGAACCAAGCAAAATAAACAGAATAAAGCCAATCAAAACAAGGAAGTATAAGTGACAGAGGATTTCAAAACAAGATAATAGGAAATCAATAATGGTTACCATAATGCCTCTTGTTGTCTTCAAAATAGCTGCCCATACCTTAGACATAGTAAAATCAAACAAAACAGAAACAGAATAGAACCAATAAAAACAAAACAATGAATGCAATACAGAACTTCAAACCAAGATAATAGTAAATCCAAAAAAGTTACCATAATATATCTTATTATCTTCAAAATAGCTGTCTATGCCATCAAATACAACAAAATAAAACAAGATAAAATAGGATAAACCCCAACCAAACAAAACAGTTAAAATAGTACAGGATTTCAAAACCAAATAGTAGGGAACTAACAATGGCCACACCTTCAGAAGCAGATCCCCCATAGATGCTACATTATGTATTATTGTTTTCTGAATAGATGATCAGACCACTGGCTTTAGGCCTGCAAAGTCAATGAAACACTTAACACTACAAGCATTAAATTGTATTTTACCTCATTAGCTATCATCACAGCCTGTGTTTCTGCAGATCAACTGGTCACTTGTGGGGAGAGGGGTGCATGGGAGGGGGCATTGGCCCTTGTTGTCTCCCTGCCCACATACTGGAAGGGGCTGGCATCTGGCTCTCCTCTAGTCAGCCCGCACATGGCGCCGACTCACTGGAGGTCTTAGCTTCTTGTTGACTTCTTGTTCTCCTCCTGTACAATTTTAGTAATGAAACTACTTTTCTAATTAAAGCTCAGACTTCCCACTAAAAATAAAGCCTTCTGACACCAGATGGATGCTTTTTCATACACTGAGAAAATATTACATTTCCACAGAATGATTAAACTAAAAAGGCACCTACTGGTTAAAAAAAAACCAAAAGGCTTTTTCCCCTGTGCTCTATATGTATAGAATCAAGGTTCATCAAAAATATTTTTGTCTGGAAAGAAAGAAAGAAAGAAAGAAAGAAAGAAAGAAAGAAAGAAAGAAAGAAAGACCTTTGGCTTGGTCACCATAAAAAAAAAAAAATTCTGTCTGAAAATGGAGAACACAGTACCAGCAAAAACAGCATCCAGACTTCAATATCCAATAGTAAATATAACAAACAATTTGGTGAGAGAAATTATACTAAGTATTAAATGCTAGCATGAAATATATGCATATATATATATATATATAATCTATTTTTGCCAAATTGCAATGTTCTCATAAAAGTAATAGTTTCATAAAACCGATTTACTACTTTAACAAAACAATATTTTACATCTAAATCTGAATATAGTCAATTCATTACTTAAAATGGTTGGCAAAGATAAAAACAGCAAGAAAACATGAGGTCCTGGTAATTTAAGTTGTCTTTAAATGTTTTCTTTTAGTTTAAGCCTTTAAGTGTGGCTTCAGATTATCAAAAACAAATAAAGTCTCATTAACAACTGCTTTTGGCCACTTGGATGACTTACTATTTTTAATATTGAAATATAAAAGCAATTCATTAATCAAACTGACATAAGTATGTGTCAAAGTTTTACTTCAAATTAGTCACAAGAGAAGAAGCAGCCAATTTGAAGATGTTCTACCTGTTGGAGATGTTTATAGAAAGATAAGAATCAACGACTGAGAAAATTTTCCAAACTTTGGAAATAAGAAAGAAGAAAGTTTATGAGGCTTTTACATCTTAGAGTGGAGTGATAGTGGAGGCCCACCCAAGCATTCTTCAAAGGAATGTACAACTTTGTTTGAAGTACCATCCACCATTGATTTGGACACAGATTGTGAAATAACTGATTCACCTATATATTTCTGCCTAAGACAAATGACAGTGTTTATGGTTTGACACAAAAATAATCACAAAAATTTGACTGTCATGGATGTCTACTTTATATTCTTTCATTTGAGGATAAATAAATTCTTTTGAAATTTATGTAATTTTGAAACCAACTGGATCTCTCCTTAATGAGATAATCACAGCAGTGGGGAAGCAGAACATGGAACAGTGTTAGAGAGGAAGGACCCAAGACCAAACACGATGCCCAAGGTTAGGCCTCCATGGCCCAGTTAGAG